>UYYF01000080.1:0-48995 GCA_900618365.1 Thelazia callipaeda
TGTAACCAACGAGGGTATTGCCATGAAGGCAAAATCACAGATGATAACACCTGGTATTCAAGACTTATCAGATTCGTCAGCGATTTTGGAGTTTGAGCCAAAAGTTTCTACTCATGATAGTCCAAAATCTCTTGCTGATCAAGAGGTGCAAAGACTGGCAAGTTCCTCAACATCAGAGGCATCTTATCAGCATTTTCGTAGATGGTCTACACGTGTTCACGTAGGAATGTTCAAGAGCTTGCCAGATAGATTATCTGGAATCCACTGGGATGAAGCATTGACTGTCTCCAGTTCAGATACTCTTTTCCTCGAAAACAGACTCATTTCTTTCGGTAGCGATCTGGGGTTTGTCAGGTCGTTTGTTTCCGAACCTCTTCTTACAAAATCTGGTCGTGATTGGATTAAGAACCAATCGGTTAAAGATTCGTTCGCGGAGTGGAAGGCACGATTTCCTGAATTTCATCGTAATATCTTGGAATGTTGTGATAGGAAATCTGTTGCAAGTGAGGAGTCTGTGCTGCATGAAAGGGATTACTCAATGGAACTTAATTTTTTTGCAGAGCGAATGTCAGAACATGTAGCAGAACTTGTTGAAAGGGATTTAGCACGATATTTCGAAGCAGACTTAAATGATAAGGCTCGATGTTTCATGGATATATCTCCTGATATAAACGTGGGTTTGAAGTCATCCGCTTTCACCCCATCTGAATGCTGTGATGATGTCAAAGATATGATTGTACAAAGGTTTGTGTTTTCCTATCAATAGAATGTTTTCCTTCTAATTAAATGTTTTGTTCTTGTGCATATAAGAGTTTATCTCACTCTCTGAATGAGACATTTGAGTTCCTGTTTGAAAATTAGAAATTATTTTTTTGTTTACGGTGTGTACTCTATGTACATTTTTTGCTTAGTGGATTTGATTTCCTGTGGTCAAAAATTGCTTTGTATGAAATAAAACTACTTTCACTTCCTACTGCTCTGTTTCAGCCCGACGTCTAATGAAGAGATGTATTTTATGACAAAAACACATCCATCTTCGCGACGTTCATCTTGGTTGTCTTTGTTTGACACAACAAGCAGCCGAAAAAGTCAAGATAACGGGTCACGCTCTCGACTGTCTTTTATTTGGCCAATTGGTCATCAGCAAGATGTTTCAAATCTGGAAATTTCTTATGAGAATAGAAATGGGTTCATGAATTTGGTACGACGAACATCATGGACTCAAAGCAGTAGTTCAGATTTAGAAATGAAAATTCCGGATGAAATACTTAGCGGACTCTCAATAGATGAACGAGATCATGTTGAAAAGGTTTGTTTTCATTTTGAGGGTGATTTGTTGTGTTTTCGATAGTATGGCTTTTAAATGCTGATGTTAAAAATTTTGGTATTTCGGTAGCAGTCTCCGTTACTTCATTTTTTCTATATGAAAATAGCATATTTATTATGGAATATCGGAATGTTATTATCATTTACATAACAAATCTCAGGTTATTGAACCAAGATTTGAATTAGCATATTAAGTCATTATTTGTGGTCTGTTTATTTATTATTAGCTGATCTAATAATGTTCGCGGGCGAAACTCGTTTTATTGAATTTGGAATTGTATTGTTAGAACATTCAGGTATTAGATGCAGCAAACCAGCGCTCTCGAAGTAGTCAGTTATCATCTTCCGTCGGAAGAAGGTACAGTTTTGTGTAAACAGTGAAAAAAGTTGCCAATAAAATGTCCCATAATTACTAGATTGAACTGAATCAAAATTGATCCACTGTGATGCGTTCTTATTTTATTTTCTTATTGTGAAAGCATGTGATTCAAGTCTTTATCTGTGAAAAAATCATTTTTCAGTGACATTATTTGATTTATTTTTTTAAATATAGTATATTGAAACTTCATCATACTTCCAGGCAGTCTATCTACAAACTTCCTGATATGGACAATTTTGAACTTTACGAGCAGACTCACATCAAAGGTGTAATTGAAAAAGCAGAAAGAAGGGCTTACCCATTCGTGATTAAAGTCGAAAATACTGATACTTTTGAAAACGATTCACAGGATGTTGATAACAAATATTATAAGAATGTTACTGAAACAGTAAGTAACGAAGGTGATTCCGTGAAATCTGTAAACGACGAATTTGCAGTTTTGACCGGCACACCAAGAGAACATACTCTCCAAACAAAACAAAAGTTTTTTAAAGCAACCACATCATCAATTGGAAATAACAAGGAGGTTACTGAAAAATTAATGATGCAAACTGTTACAAAGGAAGCTACAACTTCATATCCAAGCAAAAATGACAGATGTGAAGATTTTTCTAACGAGTTTTCCGATGCAGAAATGCAGCCTATTCGAAGAGTTACCGAGACAGCGACGCTGTTAAAAACAGATATGCAAGGGATGGACTGGCCACACTTTAAAGTTCACAATAGTGCACTACATATTGAACGTATAGATCCATCATTAAAATCAGAAGCAGGAAATAGAACAGCAATTGAAAAGGAGTCAGAGATGAATCAAACGAGCTACACTGAAGAATGTAAAAAATCAGAATTAGACGGAATATATGCTGAAGAAAAGAATGATTTGAGAGACAGAAACATGAGTAATGAATTAGGAGTAAGTTCATTTAATAAGAACAATAAAAGAAAAATAAACGAAAAAGATTCAGATGAAAATTCGAGCAAAGTAAAAGGGGAATTCATTGAGAATCAGTCTCATTCTCCAAAGTTTGACATTGTAGGAAAGAATCAAAATGTTGACAGTTATGAAGAGATAAGCATTAAAATAACTAATGATGAAGTAATGCAGCAGATAGGTAAAATGCAAGAACCGCTGAGAAAGTCGGAAGAACAGAAGACGATCACTGCGGAAATATCTGATATCATGGATGAAGAATTAGGTTGTTTTAAAATGATTAATGGATCAACAGAACAACTCGTAATGCCAAAAGAAAATGATGATGACTTCTTACTACAGAAACTATACACTAGAGAGAAAGATGATAATGATAAATGCTTAACCAAAGAAAAGTTTGAGCACATTGCTATTACATCCGAGGAATGGGAAGAAAAGCAGAATACATCCTTTTTGAGTGGATTTCAAATTTTGAACAAGGAATGGAAAAAAACTGTAGACTTGATTGAAAAAGAAGTAACAGATTTCAGGAATATAAAAGAAAAGTCAAGAATGGTGAATTTATTTGGTTCCAAAGTATCGAAAGAAAAAAAAATTGTCGAGGAAAGCTTAAACAAACATATTTTAACCAAGGAAGAACTGATTCACATTCAAGCTGTAGAACAGCGTGCCAAACAATTTGAACAGTTTGGCATTGCTCAAGAAAGAACCCAGATTGGAATCGCTCATAAAGAATTAATTTTGGGAGTAAATGAACTAACAAATGAAGAAGCGACGCATAATGAAAGAGGAGAATTGAAAGCTGAAAAAGATGAATTCTGGCATGACACATCGTCAGTTTTTCCTCTAAAGTATAATTCAGGGGATAAAGACGGAGAAGTTTTACTGAAAGATGAAAATGAATTTGATGATTCCATAAATCTACGTATAGAAGGCAATACAGCTGATGTTGTCAGTATCACTGATGAAGTAAACCTTTATCAAAATAGTAAATCTGCGAATGATAAATCAAAATTACAAAAACGGTTTGGCCCGAATAAAAGGTTTTTAAGTGCTGAATCAGACTATGAGCAGATGCATTCTGAAAGTAGACGTCTTCAAATTAGTGAACTAACCGAGGAGGAAATAACTCATATTTGTAGTGTTGAAGCACTAGCTGCTTTAGAAGATCGAGTTTCTAAAGTTACAACTACTGAATTTATTGAAAACCACCATTCAGTATCGTCACCTGTATCATTCAGTGACTCATCAAACATCGGTCATTCAGAAACTGAAGAAGGTTTAAGATTATTTAAGCCCATTCTTGGAGCTGCACTTCCTATACCAAAACAAGCGGAAGAATGCACAAATACAGGAGGATTTTTGAGGAATATCGCTGTTTACGGAAATGAAAATTTAAGAGCACAAGTTGTTCAGAATCTTAGTCTAACTAATTTTTCTCAAGATGTAAGCATAGAAAATTTTAACGATGAACGACTAAAGAAAGATCGAGCAATGGATTCTGTATTATGTTCGCCATCCACGAAAGAAAAATACTCGGATTTCAATTATAGATATCATGCTGTGAAAAAAAGTGATAGTGATAGATTTTCTGGTTTAACAGAAGCTGAAATTCAACATATTAGAAGAGTTGATCATCTGTTTGAAACTGAAAATGCAAACGATTTGTCGAGTATGTTGATTCTTGGAGAAAGCGACTCTGGGGTTACAAATAATGTTTACTTCACTACCAATGTAACTAGAAATATTACAGAGAATGTAGCAAAAAAACAACATCCAACAATTGTTAAGGAGAAACAAGAAGGATTTCAGTTTAGCAACGTTCAGGATAAGTCGAGAGGTGGCTCTTATCTCAGCGTTGACTTAAAAAGCAGTGAAATAAACGTAGAGCAGAAAACGAATCCAGTATTGTCAAAAATGCAAGTTAAAGATGAGACGCCATTCGAATTAAGGTTAGGAAAGGAGTTTAAAAAGAAGTGGAGAATAGATCTGCGAAACGATCATTGGATGGAAAAGCAAAGAAAACCAGATGATAGCGTAAAATCATTCGAAGAATCTTATCATGAGCTTCATATCTCGAACTGGTATCAAAAAAACCTAAAATCACTGAAAAGGTCGCTCTCTATCGAAGATTTCTCAGGTTTCAATTTTACAGCTCATAATTGTAAAATCAGCCAAAAATTGAATTTAGTATAATAAAATCCTACTTGGGAAACTGCGTACTAATTTATATAACCAAATTACTTAGCGAATCAAGCTATTCAATGTAATCCAACTGCACAATGAAGAAAATAGACTTAAGCTTAAACTTAATAGACCGGCTGTTCATCTTATATTTAATGAATTAAATACCAAAGTTATTTTTAATTCAATTTATCATGATGAAAATGCCAGCTCGCCTTTTAAAGAATATTAAATTATTCATCAAAATGAAGTGTAAAATCTCAAGTAAAGAAGTTCAGAAAAAATTAAACATTCACAGAAATGAATTTTTTCATTTTTTCAATCTTAGCCATTGATAGTTAAAGTCCTGAAATATTAGCTTTCATCTGTTGCTCATCGTTAAGTTGAGTGACACTGGAATTCTCTCTGATTTCTATCTGTACTTCAGTAATGAATGGCCGTTGCAAAATTTTCTTGCTAAAAGGAAAATCACAAGTTTATAAATAATTTTCCAAAAAAAAAACACATTAAGGTTATATCGCTGAAAGATTTTCAACCTATTTTAAATATGGTGAAAAATTAGAGATAAAAAGGGGAAGACAAACTAAAAGGATTTTCATGATCAGTGAAGTTGAAATACGAGAAAAGATTTTAAATGTAAAGCATTTAAGCTGTTATTTTATGGATAATGCAGCTTAGATCCATCCAAAAGAGCAAATTTATTTTTGGTACGAATTTATACGAAAAACAATGTCAATACTTTAGAAATGACGATAGAGGATTTATTTCTTAGAAAAAAGTATTAAGAATCTATTCGATTTATTTATTCATTTATTTATTATTTCTATTTATAATTTGTTTATTTATTCACTATTTATCTATTTACTTATGTATTAGAGAATAAAAAAACATAAAGCATAAAAATGGTAAGTCCAGATAAACAGTTTGAATGACTTCGACGAATACATTGAGGGGCAATGAAAAACTTGACTTATTCCTATGCTTTTTACAATTATCATGAAATATTTTTGCAAAAGTTCAGTAATCTATACTTTTTAATATAAAAATTTTCATAAGTTCTGAATTCAATACAATTTTAGGATCATAACTTGATTATTTTTTTAATCCTTTTCATCAAAATAAAAAGCAAAATTATTCATGTATATTTCTTTTCATTTCTTGATCTATGATTCTCTCTCAATAAAAATAATTCTATTCACAGAATCAAGAAAAGAAAAAAAAACTGTGGGAAATAATTTGGCAAATATGGTGCAATCAATATCACTGCCATCATCGCTACCTTCAATATCATCATGGTCAATTCAAAGTATCAATTTCAAAACTGAATCGATCAAACTTCGAAATGGGTTTCTTGCTAGTAACACAAGCATGCCTTATTTGCCTATTGATTCAACTTCTCAACAAGAAGCAATAGGGCAGCCTGCAATAACATCAGCATCCTCCTTGGAGACACATTTTTCTGCGAGTATTGACTTGTCATCGTCGCTACTCAATGCGTCACGTGTCAATTCTTCACAATCGTCACAGCAACAACCACAACAAGAAAGACGCAGTGAGCGACAACAAGAGCAGTTCTTGTTAGGTAAGTAAAAAAATTCTTACTCTGTAATAGAATGTATGCCAGAGCAAGTTTTTTTTTTGTCTTCATTTTTTAGTATGCTTTATTTCAATTTCCGAAAATGATAAAACGATATTTAGATGCCAAATTTTGTGTTATTATTGAAATGTATTTGTTAACAACAATTCAGGAAGAAACGATAAAAATTTGCGGCATATTAAAGGTGAACAAGATTTTATTGCAAGAAGTATGCTTGGTTCATTATCACGTTTAGCTGGTGATGCTATAAAAAATGTTAAACAAGCTACCGAAAACTTTACGCAAGCTACGCAGCATGCTTCTTCTACTTCTGATTTCACAACAGTAACTAAGGTAACTGCTCTTTTATTTTGATAATCCAGGGCTATTACTGCATATGCCATAGAATGTCATAATTCCAAATCATAATTATTAAAGACGTAATGAAGTTATATCTCACGAGGATAATTATTGATATCTTACTTAAGACTGCTTGCATTCAAATGTGAAGGTAATCACTATTGTTAATGGAATAGTTTAAATTGCAGAATGTACTACCGTCATGTCCTGAAACACCAAATCCATTAGTTATTGAAAGTGATTTATTGACAAGCTTGGAGGATCTGTCAGAGGAAGAACGCCAAAAAATCTTGGCTGTGATGGCAAATTCTGAATTAGACACAGCATTAGCCTATATGCCAAAATCAATGAGTACAATTAAGATATCTTCTTCGTTGACATCAGATTCGTTTTCACAGAGTGAAGATCAAAGGTTTTTAAAATTTCTTTTTGTGGTTTCTCCATTCTCATCTAATAACTTTATTTTATTATTTACACGTTTCTAAATTGTGGCTCAAAATTCTCAGTTAATTAGCTATTTTTCGTTGATGGCTAAAAAGGATCTTTTTCAGATGTAAATTCAGGTTAATTTAAATTGAAGCTTATCAATTTATTAATTAACATATAATACTTTCATCGAGCTGTGATTTGCTTTAAAATCATAATACTTCTTCCCATGACAAAACGAAGCCATTTCCTTTTTATGCAAATCTCATTATTTCAACACAGTAGTCATAGAATTTAAGAAGTTTGCCGCAGCTATCTCAAACGGATTCCATCTCATCAGAAGAATTAAAATCACGTGATTACATGGCTGTTTCCCAATCCACTAGTGATTTTGCTAATACAGTCGATCTTTCTCATCTTTCCTCAGCTGAACAAGATCAAATTATTAGTGTGATGAAGGCTGCGCAGTCCGATGAATTAAACATCATCACATCTATATCACCAACGTCTTCATTTTACAATTCCATGCCTTCGAATCTTCCATTTAATGGTTTGCTTCATCATTTACATTGCAGTTTTCACCTACTTTCTGATGCATTATGACTAGAGAGAGCTATATTCACAAACTCTTTTCTGATACGATAAGTACTAGTGAAGAAGTCTATGGACGTAAATCTTACACATATATTTGCATCAGGAAGCTTTAAAGGACACATTTGTATCTAATAATCATCTTTGAAATTAAGCTTAGACCCTTATCAATAGTTACTGATAACTGTTTGAAAAACTGTCATCGTAGCGTAGCTTCGAAGCTGTTTATGTGATTGATTGTCTTTCGACCCGTAATTAGCATATTTAATATTTTTTTCCGTTAAGAATGTGATTGAATTAGCGTGAAATTATATGTTGCGTAAGTGATGAAATCAGGTGGTAATTTGCATATTAGTAATGGATTAGGCTCCATGATCTGTTACACGTTTCTTTACTTGAGTAATGCATTAAAACTATTAGCAAATGGCGAGAAGTTAATTATTTTGAAGATTCTGCAATTACGTGCGCTGAAAATCCAGAAGACAGACAGGTAATAAAACAGCACCAGGTGTTGAGGAACGTCAACAAGTCATCTGTTATATCAAATTGTGATTCTTCACCTCATGATTATTACGCAGCGGTTGAGGATGATAACCTCGATCATGATACTGAACATGTAGAAACGATATCAGACATCAGTGTTCAAGCTGAAGCGCTAGAAACAGATATTTCGTCTGCTCCTGGAAGTAGTGATTATGGAAGTGCTGATTTTGACTACACTTACGGGGACGATAGAAGATTTTTATTTGATACTGCTAATCAACCTGTAGATTTGATGAAAGAGAATCAAGACACTGACAGTGGTATTGGAGCTCCTGATTGCGTAGATCAGGTTTAAATTTCATTTTGTTGTAATGAATTCATTTCTCATCATGAATAGTTTGTAAGCTGCAGTTTATTAGATTAACAAGGTGTGATGAAATCGTGTTTTTTGCAGTAAGTTTCCATTTAAAAAAGTATGAATGATGAAGAATAAATAATTTTGAAATTTAGTATGACTGGACGGAACGAAAGCCTCGAATGTGGATGACGGTGTTCAATGAAGACGACGAAAAATGTAATGTAGAACAACATAAATATGGTAAGGGTACTAGCAGACAGTATAGGAACTGTAGATTCATGCAGTATTCATGGTAATGCTGGGTCAAATAATGGCTTATGTTTACATAAGTAGTTGCCTTTTTATTTTGGGTGTAAAACTGAAACCATTAAAATTCTTTTTTATTGGATATATCACTCTCAGTAAGTTTTCTTAAATAGATTTTTACTTATAAAAGATTAAACTTTCGGATCTTATCTTTCAGACTCTGAAAGCATTTCTCAAGATTCAGTTGATGTTTGGGGAGAAAAAATGAATGGAGTAGATATATTTAAAAATAATAACGACCAGCTTTCTGTCAGTCCTGTATGTTCTCCACATTTATTACTTTTGATATGTCTTTTTTTAATGTTTTTTTGTAGAATTTTGTGTTGTGAATAATTCATGAATTATATTTTATGAAAACAATAAGATTTTCAGAATGAAAGAATAATATTAAAAAGCTCTAGGAAATTGTTTATCTACAGTTCAAAGATTCTAGGCCTCCCTTTTCAAGCGTGCTTCAGGAGCAGTGCAGTCCGATGACCATCTTAAATTGCCAACTTCTAAGAGCGTTGTGCTGTATGTTATTTAACTTGATTTTTCAATTGTTTTTGTTTACGCGACATTAAAAATAACTAGTTTCATTAATCCTTTGTTGATATATCCTTTTATTCAGAGTTCCACCAGCAATCACAGTAACTGATCATGATGATAGAATTCGAACAGAAGATGATGATGATTCGGATGCTGACACCAGCCCTTCTTCTAGTGAGGATGATTATCCTGATCAGGTTAGAAGAAAACTTTCAGACTTTCTCATGAAACGTTGTTGCAAAATTTTCTTTTCATCTTAGTTTTAGGTAATTGAAGCGCCTTCCGCTCCTTCGATACCATATGACGAAGTAGAGAAAGAACAAGCCCAACAAGAAGCTTTTGGAAAGACAGTTTTACTACAAATACAGGTTGTATAAAATTTACTAGTAAAAAATGCTGACGGCTACAAATTTTTTTTCTCAGAATCAAGATCTTTGAATAGGGGTTTCTATAAAACTATAACCAGGCCTTTGGAGAATCGGCAAATGACGAATTTGATGTGCAGTGGACTCATGATAATTTATTTCCCAATGAAACAAGAGAAAATATTTTCGCAGATGATGAAAGCACAACACCAGCAGTAAGTTTTTTCATATTTTGTTTATCTATTGATGGAAGTGGACAGCAATGATGTTACATTAAAAAATATTGCTAATAGCAAACTGTTCCAATCAGGCAACCATTTCGATCTCATTACCCATTGAAACTCAGATTGCTGATAGGCCACCAACTGAGAACGCAGTTGTCTCTGACAGAAAAAATCCGTTTATAGAAGTGGAAAGCAGTGATATTTCATTGCAAATTACTGAAGATATGAGTAAGGTGATTTCGCACATACTGGTTTTTAAAATTTTTAATTTCTTTGTTCATTTCTTAGAAGTAGTTTTTTTTAAAGGTTTCTATGAATTTTTCTATCATATATTTATCACCATACTTGTGAAGAACTATCATAGCTGTCAGCAACTGTTGATTTCTTAATAAATTGGTTGCAGTCACTGAAATCAGAAGAGGTTGATTATGCAGCTGCAGCTATTTACGACAGTAACCAACAATATTTCATCCACCGACCTGGTCCGGTTTACACCATTCCAGAAGATGAAGAACAAGATGATGGTGAAGTCAATACAGATTCGAAGTTTTATGGTACAGGTTTTGATAAAATACGTAAAAGAAAAACAATTTCAGTCATTGCAGGCAGTATTAAACAGGGTAAATAGTGCTAGAGCTATTATTTATTAATTGAAATTTATTAATTCAGGCACAAAAGATCTTGTGTATTAATGAAACGTTCAACATGTAACAAGAGGTGATTAATTTTTAGCGAAAGAAATACCCCGCAGAGTCCACATAAAACCAAATGTTTCAAAACTAACGCCTGAGTTCGCTTCACTTTGGGGAATAACTAGCTCATCAAGCACAGTTTTAACAGGAAATGTTGCTCACAAAGGTTAAATTATTTTATTTTCAATTGTAATGGACAAAACAGTGCACAAAAACAATTAATGTGACTTATTTTTTGTGCGCTCTTAATCTTTCTGGAATTACGAATAGATTTAAGGGAAGTGAGCAACAAATTTAAAAGTTTTCAGGCCGAGACGTAACAACGACTGTTTTCAGTAGCGATTATTACAGTCAGTCCCGAAAGCGTCAGGATGAATTTGTACAAAATCTTTCTCATGATGCAGAAGTGAGAGCAACAGCTACAACAGCTGAAATTAAAACAACTACCTTTGAAAATAAAGCGCAAAAAGTACATAATACACTATTTTTATTTATTCTGGAGCAATCGGTTTATTATTGTTATAAAATACGGAAGACGTAAATCATGTCAATTTTTTTACGCTTTTTCCCTAGAATATCTGGCCCATATGATGCTTTTGAGAATTATTTTTTTTTCATGTAAAGAACTGAACTTTCCAATATTTAATAATTTCATGCATGGCGATTTCAAGATCGTAATATAAAATTTTATATTTTTTTGAAATTCGTGAAGTAGATCGAATTTTTAAATTTTATATAGAAAGCAGAGGTGTCGCAATTATGTCAAACTGCACTGAAATAGAACTTTTTTGAAATGTTGCTAAAACCACTGTTACTCATGGTTATAAGTTATTTGAATAATGGAAACTGACTAATGTTAAATAATGCAGGGTGTTGTTTCTTCGTCTCCTTCTCGTGTTTCATTCACTGACAATAGTGTAATAGTTGGTGCTACCTCACAGGAGTTGTCATCAACTAGTGCGGATAATATGCAGATTGTATACCACCATAAAGATGATAAACATGGAGATGAAGATGAAAGTATGTCATTTGACCTCATAATTTGAGAAGTTGTTTTTCTTTCCATCAATATCATGTATGTAGATGTAACTATTTTTATTCTGAAACTGTTCTTTCAAGTGATCTTTGTGTCCGTAAATGAGCAAGATGTAGTATTGTTCTCCTAAAACTCTCCGTGAATTTATGGTTATTTCTATTAATTCCTATTTCAGAGAAAAATTCAGATACATGTGCACCAAAAATGGACTCGCGAACCGTTCAATTTCCATCGAATGTAGCATCACCAAATATTGCTGAAAATATTTCGAATTTTCATCAGACTTTGGATGAATTATCATTTATTTCATCTTCGAAAGTAAAATCTAATTCTTTATCGGAAACTTCGGAAAGTGCACTAGATTCCGTTATCAAAGCAACATCAGCCGAAGATATTGATTCAACAGCAACACGGTTTGTTGGCACCCTAGTAATAATAAATTTCCATTTATGGTAATGTAATGCTTCCTCTTTCACGACAGTATTAGGAAGTAGAATTCAAAATGTGCTCCATAATGCATAATGTACTCTGCATTGCCGATATTTATTGTAACATATATGTATATAGCTTTATTTTTATTGTTTTTACTTAATGAAAAACGAAAATTTTCAACCCATCAGATTAAAACGCTCACCGGCTATGATGTTAATGGGAAGCGAAGAACATCACACGCGTAGCAGTACTTGTTCAACTTCTGAAACCACTGTCACAGCTTACCGGCCAAGTTTATTCTCGCTAGCTGCCACATTAGAGGTTAATCTTCCCTTATTTTTGAAAGTGATTTTTTACTCCATAATTGATTAGTTCTGATATTATTATTTTTCTTTCTTATCGCAGCCATTTGTTAAAATTTTTTCTCAAGTATGCAAAACTTCCAAATAATTGTTAGAGCCGTAAAGAATACTGATCATTGCTTAACTGCATCCCATTTTTTATGTGATTGTTGGTAATGTTGAAAATATTCTTTTTCATTCTTAGTAAATGCTCAACAGCCATGTATAATATACTTTTTTTAATGGAGTGTATACGCACACTTAAGCGCATAAAAATTGTTACAGAAAATATAACCATAAGGAATCGGTATAAATCGACTTTAGAATATTGAACTTATAACATTTTCAAACTGAATAAAATATTCTGCTCAATATTATTTCATGAAATCTTTTTCTTTACAGTACTTCCATCTAAATATGGTAAGGTTAGTCATTTGTACTGACACTATAAAAAAATTTATTATTGAAGAAAATACCTGACCTCTATTTATACAATCATTTGATTCCTTTCTATTTTGTCAAATAGTTGCTCATAGAAGTATTTTGCGAGTGGTGCTTTGAATTTCATTAACGTCATATGCAAATTAAAAAGAGGGATTTATTTATAATTTTATTCTGGAAAAATGTCCAGCCTTAGTTTATTATAAATTATTAGGAAACTCAGAAAACAAAACTTGCTGTACGTAATGGTTAGAACATGTATCCCTAATTCTGATTCATAAAATATGAGATGGATGAAAAGTAATAGCATCACTTAGAGCTTTCAAGCTGTTGTTGGTAAACCCGTAAATTTTTCAACATTCGTCCCAAGCATTTTTATTCCACTCAATCCTTTGATAATATTGTCTCTTAATGGAGTTTTTTCTTATGTCCCATCCATTCTAGTTTCTATTCCTTTTCACGTCTTCATATTTATTCATTTTCTCATCGTAAAAATGCATTCTTCATATTTCTCCATTCAATGAATATGTCTGTGTATGCCTCTGTCTTTGTGTGCATTTTTTACATGTATCTGTGTTTACGTGCGTCTGTGTGCGTGTGTTTGTGTACGTATAATTGTGTGTATGTTGTCTGTGTTTGCATGTATCTGTTTGAATGTAAGATAAAATTAGGAGCCAATATTGAAGGGAGGCCTAAATGTTGTTCTTTGGCTATTGGCTAGTGAGGCGAAGCCTTGCAGCATACTAATAGTTGGGTCTGATTTTGCCAGTAGTTCTGGCCTGTGTTTTTCCTTCAATACCAAACGTCGCAACGCAACGCTGTTATTCTTGACTAACCATCCTTTGTGACGACTACGTTATCTTCTATTAATGTCACTGCTTATTCATCACTTCCATATATTTGATTCATGTCTTATCGGTTGATATATATAACATTTATGGTTTTTTCTTCTGCTGACCAGTAATGTATCGCAATCTCGATTACTCGCTGAACCATCAATTAATTTCACTCATCACTTACAACAAACAGTTCTTGGTCAGCAGTCGTATAATTTGATACAGCTGTGTTATAAGTGAACGAATGATACAGCAGAAAATCGGTTGGTATTCAGCAGATATGTAATTAAATCAGTTCAGTTTTTTAGTAGGCAATGGGGTTATCTAATATCACATTTTAAGAAAGAACTCTACAATACGGGCTACTTCCGGACTGGAAAGTAAAAGCATGTTGCTCGTGTACGTAACTGAATACCGATGAATTGAGTTTGTACTTGTATCTATGATGTCTTAGTAGAATTGATTTTTATAAGGAGAAGGAATTTGGTTGATTGCTAGAGAAGCAGTAGCTACACTTGGGGTGAGACTTTTAGTTTTTCATCCCTTTTCTAGATGAATCGCATTCTCTCAAAATTGCCCTCACTCTTCTTGCTTGCATCACAATTTTTTACCTGCCGTTTAGCCACCCGATTTGATTACGAAATCGTTCTTTCCTGAGAAGTTTTGTCTCCCAAGAATCTCTTAAATGGTAAAGTAAGTAGTCTGGTAAATATTACTTCGCATTTATGGACTTCAGTGTTTAAATCATTATTACTTGTTGTAATTTGAATCTTTAGTATGGATTTCTCTAGCCATCTTTTTTGATCCATAGTGCTCTCACTTAGTTTTGATGCAGTTTAAATAGTAGATAGTTTTGTAGTAAAAATAACCAAGTTCATTATTCTTTGAACATATTCGACAGACAACATTGGTAGCCAGATTTTTAGGGTACTTTTATTTCGTAGATTAAGGCTAAAAGTGAGGTTGTTTCTTAACTTATTTTCCATACTACCATATACGCAGCATCGTCTTTTATGTTGAAAAATAGTTTTTCTCATCTTCATGCTAGTGGACTATCATTACTTTAAGACAGGACAATGTGAGTCTTCAGTTTCATTTATATAAAGTTAAAGACTCACGTTATTATTAGTCTTTCCTGAAATTCTTTAGGTTTTGAAATACGTATAAATGAGTAAATAGCATTCAATGGTTGCATCTTCCTAACACTGTGCAAACATGCAAAATATATAAGACATCTCTCAAAAATAAATGCATATATGTATTGCTTATACATTTTTATGCAGGTGTTACGATGAGAGTGTATTCCGAAATACATGCTTTGGTTGTGAATGGAGCCTTGTAATTTCATGAAAAAGTATCGTAGCTGAGATTCAAAGAGAAAAAGAAATGATTTTGTAATTGAAAGTAAATGTAAACTTTACAGGATGATGTGCAATGTTCGACGTCACTGGAGATGGGACGACGAAAGCTGCCTTCGATACCAACACAACGAGCAGAGAAGGTCAGCAAAACGCTTCCCGTTCCTGTCTACCTCACTTCAAGCTCCCCAGTTGCTGTATCCTCTACCTTTGATCGACAATATCATTCTCAGGATTATCGTATCTGTTCACGAGCCACATCTGGTGCTGCCTCCTTAACTGAATTGTCATTACCGTCGTCATCATCGAGCTCTCACTGTCGTACCAAAGATCCTGCCATACTTCCTGGAGCAGTGATTGTGAATACGAAATACAAATTACCACTTCGACAGACAACTTCCGCTGCATCGTGTTCTCGCTCTTCAGTATTGTCGCAGCCATCCGGTACAAAATTGCCTAGTCTCTTAGCTAGGGTATTACTAAAAAAGGAGCTGAAGGAAGTGTTGAAAAGAAGGCGAGAATCTCTAGAAGCCTGTGAAATAGAAGCCAATCAGAGACAGTATGTCGTTCATCGCATGCTTATTACGGGCCTCCTACCTGAATATCGCCCCGCTGACATCGATAATATCCCAAACGTTATACCATGCTTATTACCTCTAGAATTGATAAGTGGTGCTCGTGTGGTACCGAGTGAAGTACCAACTACAACAACCTCAGTAACAACCAGTTTAGTGCCTAAATGTGATACCATGCAATCTGGTTCGTTATCAGTTGAAAGTAGTACGCATGAAATAGGCATTTCTACTGATGACCTCTATTCAGAATCACATTTAAAATCAGTTGGCGTTCAGTCGGAAAATTTGCCTGCTACTACTGTTACAAACACTGCCCAACCTAGCTCAGTGTATCATTATGTATCTGTTGCTTCTCTTAGACAGCAAGTTGAACGTGATCATCTCGGTGAATTTATTTCCAATACCGATTCAGCATCAGCAAAAGAACCAAAGTTTCGCTCGACAGAAACCCAAACAAATGGCGCCGTAAGTTATGATAGTTATAGTACTCTTTCTACTCCCCATCGTCATCTTGGCTCTACGAATAATCAGTTTTCGGCTTCAGAACCAAATTTATTGGAATCGACAGCAAAGTATTTTGCCGAGTATGACAGACAGCTTAGAGAGCATGGCAGACGGTTAAAAAACCGATTTGCTTTTAGTGATGATGATTCAGTGAATCGCGAAGCAAGAACTCAGAAAGTTATGGATGAACTGGCCCAACGAAAAGAGAAAATTTCATCGATGATTAACTTATACTCGCCTTCTACTTTCCCTACTATCCATCCTTCTTCCGATTATTCTTCCACTGTTCCACATTATGGATCTTTACCAAGAATTGATTTTCCTACTACACATTCACCTAGATCAATCATGCGAGACTATGCAAATGTGAGTCGGAGTCGAACTCCGTTTGGTTATGGATCCTTGCCTCGGAACTATGAACGTTATATTAGTCGGAATTATGAAGATATTCAAAGGGATTATTTGCACTCACCACCAATGCCGACACGACCTTATGATGCTCATACAAGTTCCTGGAATGAGCTGAATTCCACAATAGAAGAAGATTTCATGCAAGATCCTAGAATGAGACCATATACTGCTTCCTCTGCAAATCGTTCTGGTTCACGTTTTATGTATAATCCTCCTTCAGGATCAAGAGGATCAACTCGCCCAGCAGCAAAAGTTGCATATGATGATTTGTACACACCACACTATTTGCGTAATTCACGTGTCTATAGCCTTGATGGTCCTCAGAGTTTACCTAACACAGATTTTGTGTCTCAGTATGCTAATTATTTGAGCAATCAATTTATTACGGATCAGCAGAAACTAGTGAGTAATTATCCGAAGGAAGAACAGACATATTTTAACCAAGTCAAAAAGCAACCTTATGTTTATAATTCTGTTTTGAATAATCAAACATTATCTGCAGTAAATTATCAGAGCATGTCACCCTCTGGAAATTCTTTAAACCCTCCCAGTATTCATCCACATACAGCAGTTCACTATCCTAATATTCCTAATGTTCGCTCCAATGTACTTTCCTATGTGGGGGGTGAGAATTGGCCCTGGTATCATCACTTTCCTTATCCGAATAATGGTCACGTACTAATTGATAGGACGTTACCATATGCAAGGAAAATGGATGCATTCCCAGAATCTGCATCTGCAGTTGGGCAAGTTTACAGTCGGAATGATGCAAACTATGGCTCTAGACCGTTGCATTATGCTTCTGAATATGGTAATTATTATCGGAACAGGGCAGATCAACGACTGTGGGATTCTTCTAATAGATATGTAAAAGGTCGTCATCCTTATGTTTCATATGCAGGTCAGTATCACCCAAATAACCGTTTCGTAAATGTTAGTGAACAACAAGTTGCTTCTTCAAGTCAGCCATCAGTACTAGTAGATAATTATTCACGAATTCGTCATCGACCTGGTTACACAACCAGAGCTTGGTCAAGTGGAAACATTCCAACCAGCAGTTACGATGCTATTTATCCCAGACAAGATTCTTCGAATCGCTTATATGGGCTGAATAATCAACGTTCTTTTCATCCACATTATTATGGTAATGAAGCCATTTAATTTTTGATTCATAAATTGATTGAAGCATAGTCTTACACATGATAATTCTATTTATAGTTAATTGATTCTTACATTTCTTTTCGTCTCTTTGAGTTGTACATTAAAATAATCCTTCTAGATTGTAAGACATCTGAATAGGTTGAGAAAATGTTGTAGCAATTTGAAAACTGCCAGAGCATAGCTGTGAATCTAGAAGAGCTAAATATAGCAATTTCTAGAGAACTATTGAAATGAATGCGCACTTGATTTACATTGGATTTGAATCAATTTTTTATCACTTTTTAATGTGATCTCAACTAAAGTTTGTTGGTGATCTTGGTTGCTTCATTGAACAATGGTTCTTATCATTTTTTTTTTGAATAATTCAATGTTTAATCTGTTTAAAGAAAAAAAATGCCGGTGAAATAGTAGGAGCGCAAGTCAAGCATTATATTGCATCTGCATATTGTATTGAGATTGGTCAATCTTAAAGTTCTCTTGCTGTTATTGTAAACCGAGTTGTTTACACTTTATTAATTTTAGTACATTTTTGTGGTTTTAATTCTCAGTTATTACGTAAATATTCTTTGGCAGTTTGTGTATGCTAGGTTTCATGATGTCAGTGGTTGAGATTATCGCTTTGTGCACATAGTCGTATTCTTTTAACGTACATAGTAAAGTTATGATGTAAATTAAGCTTCACTATGCAGCGAGTTTAGACTATCATGAGATTTTGTATTGGTTGGCATATTTAATGGGAATTTTCATGTTAAGCTTTTTAGTCGAAAGTAACTTTTGATAGCTTCATTATCTACATTTCTAGTTTAAATTGTTTTTGGTGTTGCAATGAATTATTGTTGAGCTACGCAGTGAAAGCTTTTCAATGCAAGGACTGTTTTCAGTGCTGTTGCTCAACCAACAATTAGTGAATTGCAACAATTACACTTGCAAATTCGTAATTACTCTTTAAACTTTTCGTGCACATTACTACAGTCTTCGTCACTATATGTGTTGGCATGTTTTGTACGTTTGTTTAATGCGCAGATTTTTTCGTTCTGTTTTTGGAACTGTAAGGATCATTTGAAAAAATTTGATACGCTATTATGTAAGTAATATGGTTATTGAAATTTCAATCCAGAGTGGTTTTCAGAGAATTATTCATATTTGAAATGTACTATTTTCCATGAATTTTCTATTTTTATCTGTAATGGATGATTACATAGTTTACATGAATACTAGATAATGTGATTTCTTGTATTAATACCTTGAAGGGGAATTCTGTAGCAGCTTTCATTTTGAATTGTGTGAAATGTTTGTATTTGTAAATCAGAAATGGCGGTGTGCCAGATAATGTGTTTTTATTGCAAACTTGACAAGGCATTTTGTTCCTCAATTGCTTGTATACTCTTGTTTGTTCATTTTTGGATATAGAAATGCAAGACAAGTCTTAACTTTTATTAGTAGTTTGTGATAATTATTCATTCTGCATTTGGCATCATGAATCTTATTCCTTTTCTGCATGTGCATTGTTAATATTACAATTATAGGCCTTAATTTTACTATTGAATTTCTGAGCTGTTAATTATTCTTATTAGCAGATAAATTTTTTGTTTGCAAAAGCACTTCTTTTCACCTCGAATCTAGTAAACATTTTAAAAATTTATCATATTTTTCTTTTTAAGTCATTCGAAACAGTTGAGAAAATTAAGTATTTATTTAAAGTCACTTATTTCTTTGTTACAGTGCGAAAAATTACGGAAGAATAAAGCCTTAATTTGTCATCGTCTCTAGAAAGGATAATTCACATTGCCATTGTATGTAGAGTATATTGTCCTTGTATTTCTTTTATTGGTTCCTCTTTACGACAAAGAAGAACGATTTTGTCAAAATCTGATACAAATCATAAGTGAAATAAGTATAATCATTAGTTTTGTTGGTGCCTAAGAAGTTGATGGAAGGGTTCGTGTTAAATTACTTCTTTATAGACAAGTTTTAAGTTTGGAGGAATAGAAATAAGTTATGAATAAAGATGGGAGCAGCTCTGTTTTTCGGCATTGATTAATTTTTTGTGAAGTTTGAAGCAAGTTGGGAGTCTAATATTTGACATGTAGAGACGGATATTCAGGAAGGAGTTTTTGATGGAATGGCATAGATGTAATCTTTTATTGCTCTGTTAAAAATGTCTTCTGAGTGTGAGATTTCTAATTTATATGAATTAGTTTTGTCAAAATGAAAGTGGGTATTGTGTAATTCATTTGCCGTGTCAAAATACTCATGGACTCCACCGCTTATTTTCATGCACATACTGCTGTCATATGGAGCAAGAATTTGTCGATTATGGTTTTGAAGCTGTATTGAATAAATAAAATGAAATTATTGTTTTTTGAGTGACTGCATTAGAATTATTCTGTGTTGTATATTTGGTTGTTTGGTTGTTGATAAAACGAAGCAGCCAAGGTTAGTTTTGTTCGTAAACAGTTGTCAGCATTCATTTCTTTCAAGTTATGAGATTACGGTATTTCAGATCAAATGTAGTTAATAATAAACCAATAGAATTTATCACAAAAAGAATGAAGCAAAAGATGTTATTCATTGAAATGTCAAAAAATTTCATCAGTATGCAAAATTTGATTATCTCTCACTCATTCCTAATGGAATAAAGCATCAAGCTTATTGTATCTTATAATGTTTATCTTGCAAAGATTCTGAACACTATGACATCGTTGAGATATGTGATTACTTACTGCTAAACAACTGCGTAAGGTGAACAAATTATCATCTCAAATGTCGATAGCAGTTGGCAGAATTTTGATAGCCTTTTATTGCACTTATTGCAAGTCATGCTGTTTTAATAGAATAAATGATGAAAGTTTGTTACACGCTTCTTTCTAATTACATTCTTCAGGCCATCACAATCCTATCTCTAGCTTGGGGCGTTACGACAAAAAGATACGAAGGAATCGAGTAAGTTTTGTTGTAATTTAATCTCCAGATTTCATAGATGTTTCATGCGAATAGAGCTTTTGATTATATTCTCGTTGGTGATCAATCACTCTAGCTTTACCTTGTACCGATTATTTCAAGTTCTTAGTAATTTTGGAGTATTGTGCAGTAACGATCATTAATTTATAATTTCACTCACGAACACAAACTTTGGTTTTCTTCTTCGCTGTTTAGTTAGGGAATAGATGTGGAATTATTTTCAAAGCTTATCACTTGCAATATTTTTATTTAATAGGTAAGGGAATCTACGGGGACACAGTCAGCACGGTCTTCTGATGACAGTGATGGGCCAATTGCTATAAAAACACATTTGCATTGTCATTATCCTGCAAACATTAAGAAAATTCTACTGACACGCAAATATCATGATACAAATGTTTACAGTGGTTCTTTTTTTTATTTTATATTATAAAACATCAAAAAATGGTATTTCTTCATACCAACAATGCTCTCTCTTACTTTAAATCTTGTAATTAAAATCACTGCATGTATGCAAGATGAAAACGGGATTTAATTTCTGAAAAGCACTACAAATACTACTGCCCATTTCATCTTCATCTTGAGCATTTTTAGTCAGCCGAAAAGATAATTTAGAATTTGACTTATAGATATTGGTATCCGAGTAATAGGCGGTAAGAAACTTCCAAATGGTGAACTTGCAGCCTTCATATCCGCTATAAATCGTGGAAAAGCTCGAGAAACACTTGGTGAAGTCAAAGAAGGTTAGGAATATTATACTAACATTTTTATCCAATATTACTAATATGCTAGTATTTTCTTTAATTTTTGTTAGAGTTCAAACTCGTCATTAGAATAGAAGTGAAAACTGATGGTGCAGTGTAACATCAGTTTTTTTGAAGAGCCCTCTGATCGTCTTTTTCATCGAAATAATAAACAATATAGCAGCTTGATAAGAATTTGAATTTTGCTCATTGACATTATTATTTTTCCGAGTTTAACCTACAGAAAAGATCATTCATTCCTCTTTGCATTTTATATGCACTGTTATGCGTTATTCATTGTCCACATTAAAAATAACCAGTGATTTTAAACAATTTTTTATATTCATTTGGAAGTATCTAGAAATTATTATTGGTTTATGAAACTTTTTATACATGAAAAATGTTATGATTTTTATTCAAAAATAGGTATATAAGAGTTTCACTTGAAAATACTCGTCGTTTGCACTTTTCTGTTTCAGTTTTTGAGTAAAATCATAATGCATTTAACGACCTGCCTTCTCCGTCTTTAAATGAGAGAAAAATTAAAAATTTGTAGAGGTGTTATATTGAAGGCGTCGGAATCGTAAAAATACTTCATTTTTTGCGTAATAATTTTTTGTAGTCATCAACAACTTTATTCAGGTGATCGAGTTTTGGAATGGAACGGCGTGCTGCTAACGGGTAAGACATTTGAAGAAGTGGAACAAGTGATAGCTGCTAGTAGGGGTGAAATTGAAATTATTATTGCCAGGTCTGCATATATTTCTACTTACATCTCTAATATAATAAGCAGTAATATGAAATAAATGCGTAATTTTGATTATTTCCGTTATTTTTCATCAAATAGTTGATTTTTTTTCACATTTCTAAGTACTTCTAAGATTTCGCAGGTTTTTAGGACTTTTGCATCCTACAACTTTTTTGACTAGAACGATAGAATGATTTTGAAATGTAATCAGAAACTTCTGGTTTTTCACTAAGATGATTTATCTAATTTGTCATGTGATAGATAATAATACTTGTTTTCACTTTATTTATTATTTTATTTTTTTTAAGCAATTCAGTAAATGATCTTCAAGTAACATCATCCTGTCTAGGAAGAACTAAAGGGACAGAAAAATGCAAAATTAGAAGAGGACAGAAATACGGTATGAGTTTTTTGCATTAATTTTTGCAGAGAGATGTATACATCTGTAATTCTTTTTTTATTGATGAAATTTTCCAGATGAACTGTGTAATCATTCACAGAATTCGGAAGCACCACCAGTACCAGCACATCGTTACACCAATGGGCGGTTATTCTCCTCTTCAGATGCTTACTCTGCTTCGAAGTCAGTGTCAAACAACAAGGCAGTCTCTTTAGCGCCATTTAGTTATGTTTCAAGCACTCAGCAGGTCACTCTAAACTAGTGTATTCTTTGTCACATAAGATCATTTGCTAATTTTTGACTAGTATATGACTGAGTAAATTTTTTCTTCAAATTCAAAAATAATTGCTAAAAAGAACAGTAATAGTAGTCGGAAAATCTGAAACTGTGTTACTTATTTTTGAATGTATTTTTTTGCTTATGAAATATGAGTAATGATATTTCAAACTTTACTAATTCTGTTCTAAATAATTTTGAATTGATCATTATATTTTTTGAGAAATGGAAAACTAAGCATTAGATCTTTTGTTAACACTTGACAGTTCATCTGGATCGTGTTCTCTTGTTGTTTTCTTCGCTTCTATATCAATTTTTAGCCTGGAACATCAGGTTTTCTAAATTTGATGCTGTCATATAGTCGATCTACATCAACACTTTTTGTGACTGTGCTTTCGGCTCGGAATCTTGCATATCGTCAATACTGTGACACAATATCCTATCCGAATCCTTTCGTAAAAGTCTACTTGTTGCCTGGAAGAAAGTTCGTATCATTTGATTGTTGATTGATAATTTGTTATTTTGCTTTACATTAAACATATTATCCAAAAATGTTTTTGCATTAATTTGGTAGATTGTCGAATGTGAAATTTGCAGAGTAGCAAATAAACGTCGAACTAAATTTGTGCCAAATACCTCAAATCCAGTATGGGATCAAACACTGGAGTATTCATTACAGTTTGATGAATTGTTTAATCATTATTTAGAATTCACAGTATGGGACTATCACAAATTCAATGATAATAACTCATTGGGACAACTTATTATCAGTCTTTCTGGTAATTTTGATACAGTAATGGGAACTGTTATTTACTCATTTGCCAATTCTTGTAGCGTGCTTTAGCATTTAATCCTTGGCATTATTTCTTGAATTGTTTTCTAAACGGATCTTTTTTTATTTCTTTGTGATCAATATTGCTAAATTAAATTTTTTTTTTTTTTTGCTTTGTGAGACTACAGTAAGCTTGAAATCATTAAATAAAGTAGTCTAATTTTTGTGTCTTCAACTTATTGGCATTAGTGTTGAGAAGTTAATATTCTTTTAGATCCTCAAGTTTTGTATGGTACTCCGCGGTGGTATCCTTTGTATACAACACATAATAACCTTGTACCCAACTTTCTCAGTTCACAGTTTCAACCAACCATCGACAGTACAGAAGAATGCATTGTGCCTCATTATAATCCAGGTATACAGTTTGCATTCTGATGATCAAAATCTGAAACAAATCAACTGATAGTCAATTGCAACATTAGTGTTAATGGTCTCGAGCGATTGCGAAAATAGATCAGTCCACAGATGATAGTGGTCTTAATCATGAAGTGGCCTAGTAATGTTTGGTTATGCTTTTCCAGACAGTTTTCATTGTTATTATTTCCAAAATATCATCGAATTAAGGTTTTCCATTGTTTTTCACATCATGTCAATTGTTTTAAAATTTAAAGTAGCTTTATAATTTGCAGCATTCTTGGATATTGGTTACCCAGCCATATGCTGAATGGGCTTGGATATTTCACTGTATTAAAATTCGTTGGTCATTGAGACGCTATTATTCACTCTTTTCAAACACAGTCTTGTAAGAAATGAATACAAGGTCTTATGTCTACATGCGTAAATCAAACAAGGTTATGAAAGTTGTGTTGTAACAGCTACTGCTATTTAGGCGTACACACTCGAGTTACTTATTGTGAGTATTGTTCTTTGCGTTTAAATGCATTGAAATTTTTTCTTTGTGCCAAATTGTTTGGTTCCAAATCTTCAATCTTGAATCTCTTCTGAAAAAAAGTGATTTTCATTTGTGGTCATTTATTGTGATTGAAAGATGTTGACAGTTTTTTTAATTCTTGAGAATAGTTTGAGTCTTGAAATAGTCTATTAAACTGATTAATTAAATTTTCCCAAACATCTGTTCTCTATTTCGAAAGAAATAATATGAAATATTCTGCGCTATTAGTTCTGTTGTTCACTTAATATGCATTCCGTTTGTTATCAGTTTATTATATGGAGCTCATCTACCATTTGGTTATTTTATTACATGTCATTAGAATTGTAGTATAGTTCATTTTCCCAAGTTAGAGTCCATTTTTTGAATCAATTAAAATTAGTGTAGTTTGGGAACACATGATACTTATACTTGTGTTGCTAGCTGGTTAAAAAAAATGGGTTAATATTTTCATTAGACATGTTCATTAATTATTTTAAAACACTATCAATTAAATCATCGCTATGAGTTCCGAAAAGCAGCTTTTCATTCGTGGGTAAGATTTGGATAGAATTCTCTTTTAGCTTCAATCAAGTTTCTTTTGTGATCTTTTGTTTAAGAATGAATAAGAATTTATAATCTGTAATTTGTTTATTCACTCATGTTAACATGGAGACAAAACAATCGTCTAATGATCAAAAATCGATGAGTATTTGTAAGATTACTATGAATAAATCATTCGCGTCACTTTGATTGAATTTCATCAATTATAAAAGTAACATCAGTACACAATTCAAATCTTTGGAAGGAGTGAAGGGTTCAGGCAAACGAGTCTATCATGATGTTGCTATTTAGTGTAACTGTTTTGTTGCGAGTATAGCGATGGCTCATGACAGCATCTGTGTATGTTAGTAATTGGTTTCTGATAAGCTTCGGAATGAAAAATGAATTCAAATACAGCAAGGGGTTATGTTATCACTTAAGACTTTGGGACAAAGATCATGGAGTAGTTTTAAAAAAGTGGTGACAGTGCATCACGTATTGATTCACGTTACATTGGAATTAGCCCACATTTGTTCCTATAAACTAATTGCTCCAAACACTGCAAGATTGATTTCTGTAGGGTAATTTCTTTGATTGGTGAAAATTATTACATGACTTATCAGTTCTTTTCTACTTCATTATTTAGTTATGTCTGAATTATGAATTTTTATTTACAAATTTCATAGTTTCTGTACATCAGAATTAGTCTCTAATGTGGTTTAGTAAGTTTTTTCATGCTTATTTTTTAGAGTATAGATTTTTGTTTGGTAAAATGATGTTTTTTCCTTAAAATTTAATGAAGTTATTGACAACTGCAGTGAAGTAAACACACTTCACAATAATATATTATACTAATAGATAATTGTAGATGATACTAATTGCTAATGAATCAGTTGCTGTTGTCACTTATAGTTTTGTCTATTGCAATTTAATGCTCTGTTAATTTTAATATATATTCATTATGTAAGTATTATTTAACTGGTATGAATTCATTATGTAGGTATTTTAGACATATACAATAAGGGGGAACGGTTGTAATATGCAGTGATCGTGTTAAATATATTGGGATTAAAGTATTGTATCACACTATTCGGCTTATAACTTAGTTAAAGAGGATTCTTAATTTCTATTTAAGTATTGAGTGATTCTAGGATGAACGATGCTCTAATATCATTAGAAAAGATAGAATTATTAGATGGTGGTTTTGGTACTGAATTGGAAGCTGCTGGATGCATAATTGACGTAGGTTTTATACTTTCTTCATTTCATTACATATTGCACTCATTTCATCATTTTACGTTGCATTTATCATTATAAAAGCAAAACAACTATTGCATCATGCAAAAGTATTAGAAGAAAAATTGCTCGTTCCTCTTCTCAGCAGTTAGAAATCTGGGGTCAAAAGTTACTTTCCTTTATCAAATAATTAGATGTGCTGAAAGTGAAAAACAGGATAGAAATGTTTTAGAAAGATCCACTATGGAGTTCCGCTGCGATATTTAATAGACCTGATCTCATACTTCAAACTCATAAAAAGTATGTGTTTCCGCTGGCTGCTCAACATCTGTAAATCTAGCAAATTGAAATTTTACTTCACTTTCATAAATTTGATTTTAAATCAAATATGATTAGTTGTATTGATGATTTAGATTCATTGAAGCTGGCAGTGATATTATCCTTACGAACACTTATCATGCCAGCATTTTTACAATGATGAATTCGCGTGGTATGTCAAAGACAGCTGCTGAATCATCTGTAAAAGTAACTTTTCTATTTTAAAATGAGCCATGTACTAAGAAAATCTATAATGTACATATCAGTCGTTCGCCTTGTTCATTTTATCATTTAAAGTTATGGCATTACAGTCGATAAGTTGGTGAATGCTTTTTAATTACAGAAATTAGTTTCAATAGCAAAACAGGCAGCTGAAGAGTTGTCAGCGTTACAAAGAATAAAAATAGTTGGTTCAGTAGGACCATATGGTGTAACTCTCCATGATGGATCTGAGTATAATGGGCATTATGTTGATGAGCTCGAAGAACAGGTACTGATTACACATGTTCAAAACAAATACCAAAAGTTGCCTTTCATACTTGCTTCAGTTATTAACTAGATTAACTAAGATAACCTTTGAAGTTAAGGAGCAAAAATTATTTAACGAGTGTAAAAAGGCACATGAATTTGCAGATTATAGTGAACCATCATATCCAGCAAACAATTCCGCTCCTTCAGGAAGGTCTCAATGTTCTAGCTTACGAAACAGTTCCATCAGTTAAAGAGGCCTTGGCTATACTAAGAGCTGTAAATGCTATACAGCACTCGTTTAAATTCTGGATATCATTCTCTTGTAAAGTGAGTTCTAAATTCCTTTTTGATATGACTTAGAGTTATCTTGCTTTTTTTCACTCTTACATAAACCTTTTTGAAGACGGAAGTTTGCTAATTCAAGGCTTTAGTCTTTTAAAGTCTAAAAACTGATTCAAAACTTTGTGGACTTTCAGCGTAATAATTTAGTTGTTATAGAATGATGAACTAACTAATCACAATGAATTATTTCACGAAAGCATAAAGAAAATTTCACACCACCCCAATATCATTGGAATAGGTTAAATTGCTTCACTGCTTGTTTAATTTTTTCTTTTAAAGCTTTAATAATGCTAAAATCTATTAACTGTACGAGAAATTTTCGAAAATCCAAATTCTATTATAACAGGCGTGCTTGCTTATTACCTTGATGAAGTTCTTACCATTTAATGCAGTTTTAGGCGCTCAGTTAATTGAAATTTCTGCCTGGACTTTATCGTAGCTTTTATAAGTACCCTTGAGTTTATTCTAAGAGCGCTGTCTTATCAGAGCATGCCTGAATGCCAGAAGCTTTGCTCAATTCACCTTTAACTTTTCTACCTCAAGGAACCTCTGAACTTTATCAGTGTAGATTAAATAATCTTCCGATTGGTTGCAAAGATTTTGAGATCATCTAAAAAGAATAAGTGGTTCGTCATGTGCATTCCCTGTTCGGCTGGAACCATTACTTTTGAGTACCTCATATTAAGCTTACTAGTTAATGCGCAGAACGAAGCAGAAGGGTAGGCAATCTCCATGGAAGATTTCCGTTCTGTTTCCTTTTCCATAGTGGTTTCTTTATTGCGTTTCATGCCAACTGATTATTTAGAGGTCGCTTCTGAAAAGCCTGCCAGTCCTCACTGGCATGTTTAGTCTTTCAGTGCACTGAGATATTTGAGATTAATTCAATCGAATGCTTTTTTTTAACGTCATATCACGTAGTAAAGCTGATAGCTATGCTCTCTGCATACCGCCAAGTTCAACAGTGCCTGATCCCTTGCACCTTGAACCTGGACAGCAGCTTCTAGTTTATTGTCCGCAATATAGTCGTCGTGCCAATATCTAATTGCTGCACAATTTGTTGTCAACTTTTAAAAATTCGACATATAGATGGTTATTGGCCTGAAGTAGTTACCATTGCCTGGCACACCTTTTAAAATCAAATATGTAGTTTCTATGTAGAACCATAAATCTTGTTCATCCGCGTCTAGACCATCTCATTACTGTATACAGATCTGAAAGTAGGCGGTTGCACTTGATGAAAAAGTTATACTTCATCGGCCCCCCTCCATCCCCCCACTCTCCTCCCCTTTCTAGCTGAGCAAATAAGCAACCATATTTTTCGAAATCGTTTTGTATCGTGTATTTCATAATCTGGAACGAATTCTTTCTATATTCGTTGTGCCAGCATCATGATCCTTTCCTACCTCGGAGTTCCACATAGTATTTCAAAATTACTTGACTTCACCTATCTCTGCATACCATTGTGATGCCATCTGGAGTTATCTGCCTTGCAATATGGAGTCACAGACTGTGGGGACTCTGTGTGGTACAGCTCCCCCTTCCCCTTCTCCTCAACTCTCCCCTCTCTCCTTTTGCTTCACCATTCCAAGTATTAAGTGCTTCGAAGTAGGTGTCATGTTTCTTGATACGCTTCGCTGGCCCCTCTAAGAACCGTTTCTTCCCGTAGGGATGACTGTTACTACTTGTAATCACATAATTCGCTTACAGTCTTCTACTTTGGGCTCCAACTTTTTCAGAAACAGTCCTTTCTTCCTCTCTACTCAATCCTTGTGTACTGCTTCTCTTTACTTTTTCCTCGTTTCGTTTTCGTTCCTTCAAATGTACTACAATAAGGGACTGCCTGATTACTGTCTGTATATTCTCACTTTTTGACATGGATATATATATGTAGAGAAAAAAAAGTAGATTTCAAGGTCAGTCTTTTTTTTGCTCTATTGATTTTGGCGCTGGATCGTATTACGGCATTCTGGCTGTACTTGTCCCGCGCTCAAATTTGTTGTGCTGATTTTATTCCTTCGTCCTCGTGAAATCCATCTGGATTATCGAATGAGCTTTCGAGCGTCTTCTTGAGTACTATCGACTGAATATATGCCTCGACATGGTCAGATATACTGATCTCCGCGTAGCGTGTATGAAAGTTCGTTACAATTCCATCCCAAGTTATCAATTACGAAATTATTTTGGTCTTGCACTTCATCTCTAATCCAGGTTTATTATCGAGTAGGGTCAATTTCGTGTTTTCTCAATCTTAACTGTTGTCAGCTTGTCTTGATTAGTGTGCCAACCTCTGTCCGGTTTACTTCATATCGCTTCTTATCGTGGATCATGATACAGGTTGGTCCGTACTTACCTTTATAGGTATTCTTATTTATCGATTCATCTCTACGTTTTCATTGGCACGACCTCCAAAATGGCTTGGCATGCGCGAGAAATGCTTTCAGACCATACTTCTTGAAAATTCCCAAATGGATGTATCGTAGGACCTCATTGTATCTTTTTAGTATAGTCCTATAACAATTTTTCGCACTGCGTTGCCGAAGATCCACCATCTTCACACGTTCCCTACAATGGTGGCACATACCTTTCTCATCTTCAAACATATTTCTGTCTTCTAGGTTACAGTAACATGCTTCATCTTGCGGGCTAATGTTTCCATATTATAGCTATATTGATGAGTCAGCTATCGACGAGATTTTATTCCTTCGCGTCTTGTTTTTTTTTCTATTTCGCTCTACAAGAGCGCTTTTTGGACTGCTAATACGTTTTCGACGGTAGAATTTTTTGCTAGATTGTCCCTAGGCTTTAGATAGGGCACAATAATTGCCAAGTACGTGTTATAAGCCTTCTTCTACTTCAAAATCTTTGCCTTCCTGGTGGATATGGGCACGGTATCTACAAGAGCGCTATGCAGTTGGAGAAGCATAAGGTTACTCCTCTGTTGAAGCTTATGAAGCGTCCTAGCTCGTCCTTTGGCAGGTGCAGTTTTTCCAAGCATGCAGGTTGCTTGTGAATTCCATATCTGTATAGTAATTGTCTGATATCGTGGTCTGTAGCTTTGAAGTCTTCTGGCTCCAGCTCGAGCATCCGGTGTAATAATTTATTAAACTTATGGGTGCTCATTCACCGCCTTGATAAAATTCCTGCCATTTAGTGCAGTTTTGGCTGATCGCCAAAATCTCTGCTCCCGCTTTATCGTAGCTTTCTCGAGTCGGAGCGCTAATCCTATCTTCCATTATTCCAAGGTATTTTATGCCCTTGAGTTCCTTCCAGTAGCACCGCCTTATCAGCTCATACTTTGGTATTAGTGGCTGACTTTGCTGGATTTACTTCTAGTCCTACCACATCAAGGAACTTCTCAAGTTCTTTGGCCATAAATTTCGTGATATCCTCATCGGTCGCAAAAATTTTGAGATCATCCAGAAACAACAGAGGATTCGTTATGAGCATTCCTTGATCAGCTGCATCCGCAACCTTTTCATCCTATGAGGGTTTTCTGGAAATTTAAAGCTCACCTTCTTTTTTATGCTCGCCTTCCACTCTGATGACTTCTTCTGTCGCTTTGTCATGTTTTCATAACATTGTTATGCTACCTGTATCTGCTATGTATGAAAAATCTAGATAACTCTAGATAAACCTTAGACTGGAGTAGCATGTTTTTCTCGAAGTACGTATCTTTTGCTTATATACATTTCATTGACTCCTCCAAGAACCGTTTCTGTGAGCACAAACGATCTGCAATACTGGTGATCACAGAATTCGCTTGCTTCTTCAGTTCTTCGAGTTTAGTAACTTCTGTACAGGGAACGACACAATGGCCAACCCCTTCTCGGGATCCTTCCAAATTGGTCAAGGACCACTTTCAGCAACTCTCCTGGCCACCTGCTTCGCAAAATTTCGATTCCATTGACGAGTGTTTCAGTCGTGATCATTCTGCTGGCACGGGGTCTTAATACACTGGCAGTATGTTCTTTTACACCCTTCACATAACTTTTCCCAATCGCATCTGTTTTTGCATTGTTTTCATTTATGATTTCAAAAAATTTCCTTTTACCCTTCATTTTATGTTTCTTGAACGCAGCAGCTCAAAGTCAACCGTTCAGCACTTCGACAAAGCTGAGAAATTTATATATTAGTATTTATTTATTTTTAAATTTATTCATATATATATATGTAAATAAATTTTTCCTTTCCACATAAAAATTTATATATTTCTATTTATTTTTAAATATTCAATATTTTTTATATATTTGAATATGTATATTGAAATGTAAAAATTACCTCGTGATTCGAAATAATTTAGGAATCAACTGCACGTCACCAGAATACGTAACACCGTTATTACGTTCGGCCGTTGCATCAACCAGATCATTACCAATAATTGTTTACCCCAATAGTGGCGAGATTTATGAACAGAGCCAGCAAACGTCTAATTTTTCCTTCCCACATTTTTCAATATTTTCTAGCCAAATTTGTTATGTATTCTACTGAAATTTCTATTAAAACACCTTTAAAATTAAAAGTAAAATAAATGAAGGTAATATATTGGTTTCTTACTTTTTCAGTTGGAAAGATGGCAACTGCTCTTTTCCCAACATGAACCAATTAATGGAATGGAAATATCTGGGTATGAAAGTTGTAGGGGGATGTTGTCGGGTTGGAGCAGAGAAAATTCGCGAGCTCAGTGAGATGGTTCGAAGATTGAATTCTTAAAACTGTGTGTACATGTATTTACTTATGTCGTTGAACTATTTGTGTTCATAGAGTGACAACTATATCCTGAGTTTGTAACTTTAGTTTGTTGTGATTGAAATATTAGTATCATACGAAACTTTTTATTAAGGAGTTTGTTGCAGTTTTTGACGTAATAGTTAGACTAAATTTGTAGCCTGTATATCAAGGAGAGTTTTTAGAGTGCGAATGTTTTATAATTATCGAAACTGCGCAGTATTGCTTACTGTAACAATGGTCTCTGTTATTGCTTAAAAATGGTAAGAAAGAAATACTTTAGTACTTATGGACAAATAAATTTCAATGTTTCGAAGTTTCTGCGTGATGAAATGCTTGGTATCTCTATGTTCTAAGCATCTTTCGGCCGGAATTTTTGAATGAAAAAATATGGTATAAAAGAGTGTGTGTTTTCAATAAATTTCCCAATATGCGGTTGCAGAAATGCACCACAATACACAAACTTGACTGACGAGATTGGGAATTTCATATTGTGTTGTGTGTGTTTCAGGATACCGCATGGTATAATGAGCAGTGAATGGCCATAGATATAGCAAGCTGAGGTTTCTATGGGTTGTGGAGGAAATGAAGGAGACCTGAAATTGGGGTCCGTACTGAATATCTGTACTATATATTTTTGTAGCAGATGACTTTGTTCTTGGCTCTGGACTCGTCTTTATCAATGCGATTACCTGTGAATCAAGAGGACAATACAGCAAGGTGGGTTGTGGCACGTAAATTGGCTATACAACTTATCGAAAAAGTTCGAATATTAGATCCTGATCGTAAGATTAAATTGGTTCGTTCAATTAACTTCGAATTTGTTTCTTTTAAGTTAGAATTATTTCGAATCCTTGTGTAGCGTAGATGTCAATGAATTTATTTGTGGTAGAAAAGTATCTATGTTTGTTATCTTGCATTTTTTAGCGGATTGTTTATGAACTGGATAGATAAATATATAGGAGTTATTTGCATTTTAGATTGATTTTTCTCACAATTCCAAAATTGTATCATGTGATATACGAAGAATTGAAGAAGTTGCTAAAAAATTGAAGTGGTTTGTGTTAAAATGAATGCTTCTTGTATCTGATTCAGTGGAAAATTCGACTTATTTCATGACTCTTTAGAAAGTTTCTCACATAGTCACATCATATTTCCTTCACTGTCGTGTTTATTGTATTTAGTTCATTTTTTCAGATTTAAATTAATTAATTTTTTCCTGAAATTTGAAAGTCGCTGCTAAAAGTGAATGACAGCATTTTACAGCATAAACGTCTCAGCTTCAGCAGACTTAATCGCGTTATTTTTATTGGTGAAAATGGAAAATGATAACGAAAGCAGCATTCTTCTAGTATTCACTGATGCATGCACTTTCACTCCCGTAGGCAAACTTTTTCAAAACTTATAAATTAACTACGCTTTCAGTACTTTTAATGCTTTTAGTATTTCTGTTTGAGGAGGAGGTGAACCTTAAGCATTTGCCGAATTGTTCGGTCAGTTTCGTTTGTGTTTTGGATGAAAATTTAACAAATAGTGATCAAATTGCTCGATTCTGGGCTATTTCATGTAAGTAAAAGGGCTACTTATTTAAACTTGATATTGAGATCTTTTTATCAGTATTGCAGTAATAACTAAGCGTTATATATAGGAATAGTTTCAGTGAATTCGGAACGAGCATGTGTCATCTTTTGTCTATAATGTATATTATTTTCAATATTCATGAGCAGTGTAAAGATTGTTTTAGTGCAGACGAAACGCTCCACAGTTCAGTTTGAATTTGAATCATGTGAATCATCAATGCCATTTTTCTTATCTGATTACGATGATATTGAAGCATGCAGTGAAGCTCTGGCAAAAAAATTATGTCCAGAACCAACATTCACACTGAATTGCGGTTTCTTAAAAGCAGAGTTTAAAGTATATGCTTTGTTCTAATTGCAAAAATGCTTCTTTATAAAGTTTGGAAGTGAATTGGAGCATATTACAAAGAGTTTTATTTAAATCGATTTTGTAGGTAATACCATCAGGAGACAGTTATGATTGGGATTCAATCTTTGAAATCATTGGATTCATACCTGTAAACTGTTCATATGTACCAACCATTAGGCATCATTTTGTTTTGCCATGCCCAGGTCAACCTTTGAGTCACTTTCAGTAAAATTCTGATGTATTGAAAATCTGTAAAATTTTCTCCAGTTATCATGAAAGTGATTTCTAGCATTTTTAGGTAGCGAAGACATGTTGAATATTTTGTGTGCCGCAATGCATGCTGATGAAAGTATGGCTATTTGTCATATCAGTGAGAATTTATATGCAGCATTGTGTTCTATTTGGTAAATGTATTCCAATTCCAGTTTGAAATACATCCATTTCTTGCTAAATTATAACAGTAGTACTTATTTTAACAGTTGTTTCTCAAAGTCATACGAAGCAAAATTAGAGTTTTCAAGTTTTCTTTTTTGCTTATCAATTTACTGTTATGAGATGTCAATTTGGTGAAAGTTCGTCCATTTCCAGTTTTTCATTTATCAAGTTGATTTATTTTAGTTCTAAAGAGGAGGATGACTTTACAAGTAATCGACTTTTAATAGCATTATTCCCATCTGGCATTTGTCCTGTTCCTTGGTTGCCTCCGCTTACAACTTTATGTTCTCAGGTTAATTCCTTAATGGTATTCTAGAAATCATGTGGATTTCGTGCTGTTCTAATAGTTTTTATAAGCAGTTTTCATTGTTGAATAATTGATTCTTTGTCCTCTATGATGTACATGAACTTTTGCAGAATATTGTTGATACAGAAAATTATGAGCAGTCGTTTTGTGTAAGCAATGATAACCTTTCCATACCATCATATTTTTCACAACCAAGAACTTGTTGGTATGAACCTCATGGATTGCAAAGTGATATGCAAAAGATCTCACGGTTATTGAAGAAAATTCCTGATAAAATGTTCTTGTTTTATACGGTACCTGGTAATTTTTAGAATTTCTACACGTAGAACGATACTTTTTCGGTGCTTGTATAAATTGCTCCATTTTTTTAGGAATTGAGTAGAATACATGCTTACTGCTGTGCTACTGGTGCTGAAGATATTTTGGAGAAATTAATTCAGATTTTGCGTGAAGAAAGTTCGAAACAGATGCCACTCATTGTCAAGCACTGTTTGTATGCAATTGAGGAGCTTAGGTAATATTTTTATTGCATTTCAAGAATGAAATATGTGTTCTATTTAAAGCATCCAGATGATCGTATTAGAAGTAGAGAAATTGCTAAACTTTAAAGTTAACTCATCGATGCAATATCCTTAATTTGTGCAGTCTTCAAAGATATAATTCACCGAAATGAGAGATTTAGGATGTCTGGTTTGAAAAATGCAACAGAGATCCAGCCACCACAGTAGAAACAAAGAATCATTGTGAATTACGTGTTTATATTTCGGATCATTATTTTTATGATATTTTTGTCGTTCTTTCAATTCATTTTGTGTAAGCTTATCATTCGTTTCTTGTTTTTATTTTGTGCAATTTTAATATTTTGTAACCTCAATAGTTTTATATGGTGGTTGATGCTTTAAACAATATCATTACGTATATGGAAACATGTTTTCTTTAACGTTTGACCTATTGTTTGAAGTTGGAACATCTTAAGATAATTACGTGCAATGTGCATAACGGAAATAAAAGTATCATATATGGTTTGGCTCATCCTTGTAATATTCAACGTTTCCAGACTTGGGATGGTAAATGATCGCTCCATCTCTATATCTTTCATTCTTCTATAATTAATGTATCACAGTTGTGAGAAGGAAGATCCACTCTTGATATCTCTTCATGTATAAATAATGGTGATAAAAAGAATCAGTGGAGTCATGTATTAAAAGTATTTCTCTGTTCAGAAAGTGCATGCAACATAAGCGATCATAATCGGAATTAACCTGTTTGTGGGAAAGAGTCATTATTTGGGTAGTTCAGGTCGATTATAGTCCTGAAGGAAGTTTTGTTTGTTAATTAGAATTTCTGGTGAGATGAGTTTTGGTTTTATCAGTTATCGATGGTGCTTTGTGGTCAAGCATATCTGAACAGTTTGTATATTATTTTCGCTTGTTTTTCGTAGAGGAGGTCTTATGAAATTCTTTGAAATAACTAGTAATGGTTTTTAGATGTAAGTTCAGGGGTCTTCACGAGTGCACTTGATATCGGGAAGGTGATGTCCAATGGAATGTTAAGATTACTTGTTGGTGCCGCGCTTTTGGTTTTTGTTATTATTTTCCTATTTTCTGTTTTACCTAATTATGCAGCAACTACAAGTATGTCAAGACATTGGTTTTGTATAGTTTAAAGAAGTTTCAGTTGAATTAAAGATACAAAGCCGTTATCGCTGTTTTATTTTTAAAGAATTATGTAAAGGATCAAATTATCTCAATATTTTCATTTTCAGGTGATGAAACAGACATGCAGTGGAGTTATTCTGTTATAATAGATGCAGGTTCCACAGGATCTCGTCTTTTTTTGTACAAATATCGCAGTGTAAATGATGAAGAGTTGATTGATATTAAACCAGTTGTAGATAAACTGTCCTTACGTCCTGTTGTTAAAAAAGTCACACCTGGATTGTCATCGTTCCGAAATAAGCCTCAAGCTGCTGCTAGTATGTCATTTTTTCTATATTTATATTCAGAATTGGTAGAATTTTTTGGTTTCAAGGTTTTTAAGAACGAGAAACGCTTTTACTCATCTCTTTTTATATTCAATTTGTATAAATTTACCCAGGATTTATAAAACTTCGTAAAATTAATTAAGACTCAAAAGTGATTAAGTTGTAAATTATTAGGAAATCTTTGAAAAGCTTTTGATTTTTTTAATCTTTCTTATTATTTAAAATCTCTCTTGAATGTTTATTTTCAGTTTATATTAAACCTCTTTTGGATTATGTTATCGAGTTTATTCCAGTAAACAAGCGCTCTTATACATCTCTTTTTATATTTGCCACTGCTGGAATGCGTTTACTTCCCATAAAGTAATTAAATTTTTTTTCGCACCATGTGTTAAAATTCTCTCAAAACTCGTCATGAAAATTTTATGAATAGAAAGGGATTTTATAGAAAATTTTCACTATGTGAATTCTTCCAGTCTTTTCTATATTTATGTCCATAATTTTTTACTCTTTTTTCAGAGAACAGAATGGAATATTACAAAATCTTCATCAGAATCTACCGTCTTTAACAAGTGTGCAAATTGTTCCAGAGCATATTAAGGTTATTGAAGGAAAATGGGAAGGTATTTATTCCTGGGTTGCTGTAAATTATATCTTGGGCAGGTAAAACTTGCCTTTTTTTGAATCTTAATTAAACTTTTAAAACTTGTTCCCTGATGTTTTGTTTAAGCAATATCGCAGCTGTTCATATTATGTTAATGCGTTATTCCATCATACATATTATTATTATTGTTGTTAAACATATTTACCTTGATAGACGTCTTGTTTTAGATTCACTCGTAACAGAACACTTTTGCGGCAACCTACTGTGGGTATAATTGATATGGGTGGAGCATCAACGCAAATCGCAGTTGAATTAAATGTAACAAGCGAAAACATTGGTACAACTGTGGAGACCATCAATTTAGGTTGGAAAGATAACGATCAGACTTACAGGTTTTTCTGTGTTATAAAATAATGTGCCTTTTTTTTTCTTCTGACTAACTGCTCGATGTTCTTTATATAAAGAATAAATGTGGTAAATTTGTAGTTATCGACTGTTTGTGACAACATTTCTTGGTTATGGTGTCAATGAAGCTCTTCGGAAGTATGAACAGAAATTAAGCAATGATTTGATAGAAGAAAATTCAAATAAGTCGTATGTAAGAGATCCATGTTTGCCAGTTAATTTGTTGAAAGTAGTGACGAGAAATGATGGTACGCAATTTAGTCGAAAAGTCAGTTTTTTAATTGAAAAAGTTTTTTCGTTTCACATATATCTTCAGTTTATGTCATATAATTACTTTATTTTAAATCTTAAGTATGATGAATATTAAAATCTTGTGCTGTACAGTATAGTATTTTCGTAGGGTGTTGGCGATTGGGATATTTGTGTGAAAAACTTGACGTCTTTGTTAACAAGCACTGTAGTCAATTCTGACTGTTATTCACTGAAGTGTTTTCTTGGTCTCGTTCGTGCGCCTTCTATTTCTTTATCTGATGTCGAGTTGTATGGATTCAGTGAATATTGGTTTTCTCTAGATAATGTTTTATCTGTGGGTGGCTCGTATGATTTTAACAGGATTTCATCAAAATCACGTGAATTTTGTCGTATGAAGTGGTCTACAATACTAGTTAGTTTCATTTTATTACTTTTTTAATAACCCAAGGTACTAAAGCACACTAGTGAAAGAATGCAGCGATATTTTTCTTTTTTTTAAACTGTGTTCACAGAGTATTAAACTAAAGCACACTGGTAAAAAATTGGTATAGTTTAATTCTTAGGCTTTTTTAGCTAGAAACCTTTGCACAAAAAACTACAGATGAAAATAGTGTTCTCGAGTCTTGTTAGTAGCAACTACAATTTTAGTATATTTCGTTTCAGATGAAGTATCGAAATAATTTATACCCAAAAGCAGATGACGATAGGCTTAGATCACAGTGTTTTAAGTCAGCTTGGATAACAGCTATTCTTCATGAAGGCTTCTCTTTAAGTAAAACTCACAATCATTTTCGTTCCGTTTTTGATGTTGACGGACAAGAATTACACTGGGCCTTGGGTGTTCTTCTGTATCATATGAGGTTTGTATTATACTTTTTTTTTACAAATATCAAACTAAAGAATTCTGATAAAAGATTGCAGTGATTTTTTTTCAGATATTTTCCTCTTCGTGAAACTGTGCAGCAAAAGTTGCTGCATTCTAACCACCGAATAGTTATTACGCGAATTCCAGCATACTGGATGGGGTCATTATACTTACTTCTTGGTTTTACATTATGGCTCTTATTTAAAGTCGCTAAAAGAAGATACATGAGGCGCGACCCATCTGTATGGGGATATATGATGTTGTCGCAAGATCAGCTATACCTGCAGCCTTAATTAAAATCTGTCCGTTAACTACATATCAATATTAATGGAGTTTTGACAAGTTATAAAACATTCTTTAATATTTGATAAGTTATTGTTCTGGTCGCTATTACTTTCTAAGATGAAACTTGAACTTCATTGAAACGAATTTCGTATAAATCATATTTCAAAGCGTATTTTTTTCAACCATCTACAGTGCTTAAGGCTTTTGATGAGGTGGTATGTTACTATTTCTTTAACAGTAGTAGTTATAATAAAATGGTATTGATGAACTTTGTATGAAGAACAGTAACGCTATAAACTGCTAAAGGTTTAATTCATTTCTCACAAAATCTGTTATTAAGCAAACACATACTCCGGAACCTAACATTATACCAGATTTCATTGTTATTGTATACGTAGTTGATAATTCCTGCCTTTTACATTTTATGCTCAGAGAATTTGCATTACGAAATGTAATCACTGCTGTAACCATGCACTTAAAATTTTTGACGGAAGTAGAACTACAAAATTAATCTGCAGTCAATCATTTGTATTGGCTCTAGCAAACACAAATCATAAGGATTGTAATCTTTTTATGTACTTGTTGGAAAACAATTCTTGTAAAGGTTGTTTGTCCGACAACATGAATCTATTTTTGCATAGCTCCTAGTCATTCCAAACGATTAGTACAATTTGTTCGGTTAACCCAACTATTCAAATCAGTGATAGCATTAAGAGACAATAAAATCTCAGTTTTTCTTTTTATTAAACAAATATATGCAAAACACGGTGAGTCAAATTCTTGTTTGTACAACATCATAAAAAACAACCCTGACGGTACGTGCTCAAGAACATTGTGCACAATAGGTCAGCAATAAAGTGTGGCAGAATAAACGCACACTAGATAGAAAGTGGGGTGGGGTATGTGCGTGAGTGAAAAATGAATGGTGCTCCTTACATTGATCGTAATTTAAAAACTAAGGAATGAATGGACTTGGTTGATAAATGATGGAACCTTTGAGAAAATTAATATGTCTACACAATAATGGCTACGTATGATGCAGTACAAACATTACCCAATTATAGTATTAAAGATTTCGTGAGGTAAAGGTATGTTCTAGGAATGGGAATAAGCGCCACAGACAATATTAGACTAGTGAAATGGCACTGCCACATAGGCTTGGTCATTGTCAACTGAGGAATAAAAGTTCTTGATTCAAGTGAAATTTAAGGCAACATGGCACTTGCAAACCACATCTCTATCTCACCCAAATTTGTGCCCGTAAAACTTCTGCATATTAACTTCCAACTTTTTTTCAGAATTCATTTTAAATAACATCATGGATAAAGATGTACAAATAGATTATACTTGTATTTAAAAGTGGCAGCACAAAATAAAAAAGATTAAACTGCCTTAGATTAGATAAGTGTCTATATGGCTTACGAGTGCACGCATAAGTGTATTAAATTAGATAAAGAATGTTCAGGTAAGATTTGAAAAAAAAAATTCATAAATTCGAAACGATTAAATGGAAAAGGTCAAATAAAAAAGATGTGCGGAAAGTAAGGCTTTTTCGCAGAATACATGAAAGAAAACTATTAAATGGTACATGATAAACATTTGCTGAGAAAAATGCCACTTTTTTTGCTTAAGCTCATATTTTTAAAGTGCTCTAAATTTTTAATTCCTATTCCCTAACAAATGTTCAGTTGATTACTAATTTTAATATTCCTTTTTTGGTGAAACACTAAAAACGGTACAGAACTCACGAAACCAATGCTGGATATTTACTTTCAGAAAACTGCAACTTCGATAATTTGAGCAGTAACAAAATTTATGTAAGTCACTTCTTACGGAAACATGATAGTACAGTCATCTTTTTATTGAAAAATTGGCGCTGTTGGTTGTGCAAGAGAGAAGCGACGAGGACGATCCGCTTCTTCCATTGAGCTACAATAGTGCTATAATGTAGCAGCGTAGGAAGGACAATTAGAATATTATAATGCGGAGTTTTCTTTAAAATCATACTTTTAAGTATATTATACGTGTTTCCACAAATTATTTTTGTTTGGCCACGATAAAAAAAACTAAGAATTCTTTAAACCTGCTCAGTGTACGCTGTCTTTCCATACCAGGAATGGCTACTCCAGATAATACGCCGCAACCTTTGCACAATAAAATGAGTGAACGTGCCAATTTTTCAGGCTAAAAATGAAATCAATCACTTAATATTTAGTTAACAAATAATATTAGCAAAGGTTTCTGAAAAGAAAAGAAAGCCATAAAAAGCAACCGCTTCAGCCATCACATCGCTAACGTTATCTACAACCAGAAGCGTCGTTTTTCGTTTATTCATTGACTTATGCGTTGTGTAAACAGTATGCAAATGAGACGCACGAGCACCAGTGACCAATAATGCGTCCACACTACAATTCACAGATCTTTCACACATAAAAGATTATATATAAAAGTCTCTTAGACAACTATTGAGGAACTGTTGGCCAGGTTCAAGGTGAGAAAGAAGGTTTCTGAGATATATCACATTCAGATGGGCAGTTATACTAAAAAAACAATGAAATCGCTGAACCATCAGCTTTATATAAGATACCGAAAAGTAGTGGATTGGTTCCAGCCCCCCAAGGAATGAGCATGATGTATTGTTTCTGGATAATCTTAAGATCTTTGCGAACGACGAGGATATTATTAAATCTATGGCCAAGGAAATTTGGAAAGAACTCAAGGGTATGAAATATCCTGAAACAGTGGACGTCAGCTGAGAAAAAAACATGCCCACATTACATGGTACGTGTGAAGGTGGGTCATTTGGCAACACTGTGAGAAAATACTGTATCATGATTATACTAGAAGACATAATCCATATGAAATTTTGCAAGTATGTATGAGAATGCACTCTGTTCAAAAGACTGTCCTGAATGAGTACGTAGAGATCAGAGGAGATTGGCGAGTAAGAACAGCTATAAAGATAAGTTTGGATCGACCGGATATCATGATCTACGGTAAGAAGTGACACGAAGTAATCCTGACAGAGGTTGAATCACTGGTCATAACAGGTTCACAGCAATCAAAAACGAGAAAAGGGGAAAGTATGGTGTTAATGCTAACAAACTCGATGCGGAGATGAAATGCATGACAAAAATAATTTCGTATATGATGGCTTGACATGAGACTGTAACGAACTTCCATAAGCGATACGTGAAGGAGATCAGTATATCTGACCATGTATATGCATAAGTTAATCAATAATGCTCAAGAAGACACTCGAAGGCTCATTCGATGATCGCTATGAATTTTATAAAGATGAAGCAGAAGAGATCAGTACAACAAATCTGAGCACAGGACAAGTACAGTCAGAGTGCCGGAATACGATCCAGAGCCAAATCAATAAAGCAAGAAAGAAAATAAACCTCCATACCATAATGAAGATATAGTGATCATTTTTGAAACATTAAAATTAAAATGTGATTTAATTAACAACAGACACATATACAGCTCGATCAACCATCATAACCTTAAACCAATTTTTTCCAACTATTTGATAACAAAATGCAAATAAACTGACTTGTCCAATTTAGTACCAATGAGCGATGATATGTCACTTCTTTTTGAAAAACTATAGAGGTATTTGCTGAGATTTCTTGGATTCAAACAACTCTTCAGTTCTTCAATATATGCCTGCTTTTCCCGCTTGTCAGTCTATGAGAAAAACTTAGGTTAAAATGATTAATGAAATTAAAGCAAACATATTCGGGAAAATATAGAAGCAATTCTTAGAAATGAAAGACAAAACACTCAAGTCCTAAACATGTAAATTTCGTCCTTCAACAAAAGTGCCTTCAGATGAAAATGTAGTGCTTACAGATCCAAATTTATGCATGGCCAGATAATCCCACGCCCCTTGCGACATAACACCTGACTCAAGTCGCATATTTATAAGCTGCAAATAGTACATAACAAGAGGGTTATGCATTTCGTTCATTTGCATGATTGTAATATTACAAAAAAATTTTCGGAAACTGATTCTAAATTTAAAAAATGAACAATCTCAAGTTCGTTTGAAAGAAATCTATAACAGAACCTTGTCTTTACAGTACTCAATGATCCCTGCAGTAGTTGATGTACAATGCACTAGACAAATTCCAATTATGCGATTAGGCGACGACATCTACAAGTTTTGATTTATAAATAAAATTATTTCCATATATATCGCAAACAAATTTAGTTTGTTTCAATTACAACTTAAACATAGAAGTATTGAAAAGCTTACACTTGTTTTACCAGCTTTAATCTAATATTATTACCATAGATTATTCCGAAGAATAACAGCAAGTCTGACAATCTGTTCAATAATGCCTTGTTAAAAAAATAGATAAACGCAGTTTTATAATAATTTTTTTCGAAAAATTATGTGCAATTACTGTGAACTCACAGCAAAACGACAAATAATATTTGCACCAGCACCTTCGCCAAATGCAGTACATGTTTTTATATCCAGTTTGTCAAGTACGCATACAAGATCTTCACCAAGCTGGTCAAGTGAGGGAAAACTAAAGCTTATGATTACCTTAATTTATGTGGTCACATTTTTCAAAACTGCAATAAAATTGTATTTTAAATAGCCTTGAATAACTCTCTGAGTATTGTATGTTTTATCATAAAATCCATTTTCTTCGGCCATCAAAAAAAAGTAAGAAACAATCATAACTGTCTTCACAACAAAACAAAAAAAAACTGAAAAGAGGCAAAGAATAGTAAATGTCCTCTTCAGGACTGCAAAGTAAGTATTGTTACTAATATAGAAATGATTTCATGCTAAAGTGAATTGAATTTTCTTAAAAAGCCACCAAAATTGATAATAGAAACGAAAATATTACACTATAAATAGTGTTCAAATAACATTCTAAGATGAATGAAAAACAACTCATAACTAACTCTCCGGCAAAATCTGGAGCATTATCTTCTTGACCAGGAACACAAACATGAAGAAAGATTGATTTTGCTTTGACATCAGCCATTGAAGGATGGTTGCAAAAACGGACGAAACTTTTGTCTATGAATAAATGAAAAAAAGTAATAACAAATTGCGAGCATTAAACTTTGAAACAAAATTTTTTCTGAATGAAATATAATGGTAAAAAAATGACAAGACTGAAACATTAACATAATAAAATCATATGAGAAAAATAATGAAAAAAAAAACTAATCTATCACAAAGATTACATTACTTCAGCAATTCATCATTCACTTCTTATCACTTATAATAATAATGTTCGAAATTAAAATCTATCCGCGTAAAAAATCTATTATTATTGCTCTGCTCAAAATTTTTTTAATTGCAGAATAATGTTGATTCACTTTTTTGCATAGTACTTTAGTCATGAAATGTTTTTGATCCAGAACAGTACAAGTTGTATAAAAATCATGACAGTATTAATTTACTACAAAACACTGTAGTACTTATTAGTAAAACTGAAAAAAAATAACTTCATATCACTTATTACTACATTAATTGTCAACATGAAATAGTTACTGTCAACACGAACAATTAATGTTGCTTTAGTATGCTTAGAAATTTGTAAAAAACTTGAAGTCATTTGCTACATGAATTTTCGAAACAAATGAAGATGCTTTTATTTAGTTTATATTTACGCCTAAAAACTTGAAATGAGATGTTATTATTAAATCTCACTCATTGCTCAGAACATTTTTTTTCACAAATATGGAGTGAAAAAAGCAAAAATGAATTAAATGACTAAGTATTCATTTATTCATAGAGTAATGATACAAGATTATATATGCATTTGTTTTTGATTTGAACAATAATTTTTTACTATACTTGTAGAAAATAATCATAAATTTTATCCCACTCAAAACTTACAGTTCGTGCCAACATCATGTACAGTCATGATGACTGTTTTGCCATGTCGATCACTAAGATTACCTTGTACATAAACATGCAAAAAGCCGCATTTTTTAGTTTGAATTGAAATCATCTGGAAAAGTAAGGCCTATTAGGAAAACAAGAAAAACAAAAACAACAGTGATAAATTTTTTACATAAATTGTAAAATAACGTTTATAATAAATACAAAAGAACCAGTATGACTGCCAGATAACGCTAGTCTTATAATCAAACTAATAAGAGTGACAAAAACTAGCTAGAAATTGAGAGATTTTAAATGCGAACGAATATTCCATTCTATTCATACATGCCGACAGAAATAATAAACACATAAAATAATATGAAAACGGCTGTAAATGTATGATTTGTTATCAGCAAAATGATTATGCTTCGTATTTGCGTTGCATCCTTTTCTTCAAATAATTTTTCTCTCATTCTCATCAAAACATCATATGCAATGCTAAATTCAGTGCATACATTCCAGAAAGAAAAATATAGATTAGCCTTTTACAGAATTTTTTTGAGAAAGATACTGAACATAGACAAGACAAGTGCAAGCTACCAATGATCTGCAGTACAACAGTCTTTTGCGTGAAAGAGAGCACAAGACAAAAAATCAGCTTTCTTTCAAAAATTTTAATGATTACGATGAGATTATTCTGAACGCTTGCAAATACATGTGTGAAAATAAATCTGACAGCGAATTAAATTTTTCGCATGGACGGGAATTTTTTCTTATCTATTAAAAAATCCAGAAAAATTGACTATCAAAAATCTCTGTACGACCAATTAAGCTTTAAAAATAAAATATGAGAGTGAGAGTCAAAAAACCAGCAAAAGTAATCCATAAATTATAGATAAACAGAAATTGAAACATGTAATGAATTTTACTCAACTATGCCGGCGAAATTCACTTTCTATAATGAGTGTAAATACAGCTCACAGTTCTCCAGAAAATTCATTATATATTATGGTCTTTCTTATTAAAGATCTTCCATTATGCTGGCAGGTCGCCCCACCGTCATCATACGTTCCTTACAATGTGGAGAAATATCCTTGCAAGCTCTAAATATATTTTTATTCCGGGAGTTACAGTATCGCGCCTCTTCTCGTAGGATCATATTTCCGTATCAGCCATGCTGCTGAATTAGATCATTATAAAGGCTAGATCATTACTACGTATCTTGTACAGGTTTGCGTGAAGAATCTCTTTTTCTGTCTTGCTATACAAGAGCGCTTTCTGGTCTGCTGAAAGATAGGGTACCATAGTTGCCAAGTACGTGTTATGAGCCTTCTCCTGCTTTAAAATCGTAGAAAAGGAGTTTATGCCTTACTGAATATGGGTGCGAATACTACGAGAATATGATGAAGTTGGAGAAGTATAATTACATTTTTCTGTACGATAATACGAAAAGAATGGTTTAAAGATGTAAGTATATATAATTGCCAAAGGATTAAAATACTCTTAAGAAAGTTGCAAACAACAAATCATTTATTTCGGTGATGATACATTTATACTCTGTTCATGTAAACATAAAATTTGCAAAATTATTAGGTTGGATAAGTTACCTCTAATTCTTCATACATTGCGCTGCAATTATCTGTCGTGTGCGTTCACACCAAAAATACGATAACTAAAATAACGTATTATTAAATATTTTGTTCTAGAAAATCCAAATTAATAACAACGCAGCGAATGAAAGAAAGACTAAAATAAATCGTCTGTAGTAATAAACCGGTCTGGAAAGAAATTACGCCACAATGTTTACAAAGAAATAAGAATGAATTATAATCAGTTTTCGACTATTATATGTAGTAAAATCTTAAAAAATGAATTAAAAATTTTTTAGGAATCATTTTGTCATATCAAAACTAAGACTGGAATGCAATTCTTGTACACTGCTCACGCAGTGTACTCAACGTCAAAATGTAAATTATGTATGACATCAGTATTTATGGGTGGTTGTATTTTGTCTTTTACTATTTCAACAATTTGAATATAATAAATTTTTATTTCCCTGTAACTTTTAGATAGCATAAGACATAGACAAAGAGAAAAAAATTATGTACCATTTAGCTAAACAAAATTAAAGTGAATCATTACGGTGCACAAAATAATATGTGAAGGCTCAAATAAAATCTAAATTAAAACGTGAAGTAATCTTTAGATCGATTTTATATTCAAATCAACGTCAATTCGCTACATATTTAACTCATTACTGTTGTCGATAATATTATCATTGGACAGCTTGATAATTATTGAAATGCTATCATAAGTGATAGAATAACAGATGAAGCTAATAATAATTTTTGTGTCACGTATAAACGATCAAAAATGAAATAACTATGATTTGTATCCACTGCTGTGTAATAACTCTCTGATTACTTCTCTTGCTTGCTTTAAACAATTATTTCATGTTAGTATTGAAATGATCTTTTTTGGAGCAAAACTTACCCTAAAAATACTTTCAAATACAAATATAATGGAATAATATAATAAATTAAAACCCATTAAATACTAACAACCACTGAACTATGTGCATCATTAGCACATAATATAAACAAGCAAATTGCCCACCAAATGATATATATATCTTTATCAAAGATCTTTGATAAAAGTAATGCGTGTGAATGTATGCAGATCAAAAAGTTAACTTGTACAGCAATGATAATAAACGTTTTCTACACCTTATATGTATGTAATTTTGTGAATAAAATTAGAACAAAAAATGAAACTTCATTAATAAGTTATGCCAATTTTTCTCGAACAACATCTCACACAAACACCTCATATCAGTCTTAACGAACTTAATAGTATTCGAAGTAGGCAACTTCATGTAAAAAACGAATTAAACACACAAAATATTTTTGTTAAGAATAAAAAACGAAGGAAGCATTTTTGATAAGACAAAAAAGGAAAACAAAGTATTTGTACTTTAAAAAGACTTTCAAAGCAATAAATCAAATGAACGGTTTCGGCCATGACTAAAGATTAAATACGTCACTGAATGCAGAAAAAAAGAGCAAACAGAGGCAAATATTAGCTACTGCGAAATTCTCAGAAATTATTATCATTACGCTTGATGACACTTTCAGTATCATAACAATAATTATTGCTTATTTATTACCAAAAATGGATCACGTGCTTGATCAGAAAGCAAAATTGTTATTGCTTGCTTGTTTTGCTTTCTTTAGTTTGCTTTTTGTTGTACATCAAACTTATGCACAAGCGTGGGAGAATGAAATGAGCAAGTGAGTAAGTATTGAGCTAGGAGGTGGTGAATGAATGCATAAAATAAAGAATGTGTGAGTGAATGAATAAATGGGTAAGAGAGTAAGAGAGTGAGTGAATTAAGAAGTGAGAGAGTGAGAAACTGAGAGAGGAAGCGAGAGAGTAAGTGAGTGAGGGAGTAAGTAAGTGACGGAGTGAGAAAGTGGTTGAAGGAGTGAGACTCATAAATAAATAATGAATGAGTGAGTGAGCCAAATAGACTGAAATTTGTTTATGCAGTTATTCTCGTTGCGGCTAGGAAAAGAACCCCTAGTTGATAGCTTCTAAATTTTCAAAACATTTTAAATTAAGTGCGAAGTTTAAGTCCCAATAAGAGGGGCAAAGCCCATTCAAAACTAGAAAGAATCTCAAGAAACATAGCTCGTCATCTCTTACGAGCGATGACTGAAATAGAAACTAAAATCTGAAACAAACAAGTATGAAACATATAATCAATTGTATATATAGTATATATA
>UYYF01000081.1:0-48585 GCA_900618365.1 Thelazia callipaeda
TATATATATATATATATATATATTTATTTATTTATTTATTTATTTGCTTATTACGTATTACGTTAATTTTTAATCAATACTCGTCTACTTGTATGCACTGACTGTGAAATTACGTAAAACTGATAATTCATGTGAATAAATTACGATTACAGAAAAATATGTAATGCATTTGTAATAGTAACGTTAGTACTTTCTTTGAAAACAGCAGTTTTCAAAAATGATGAAAGTAGGAATATGTTTGTATCCGTATGCTTTAATTTATTCATTTTTCCCAACTATTTATGTATGTATTTTTTTTGCTTCACAGAATCAACGCAACAGTGGTCATTTCCGAGCTGTGTGAGATATTCTTTCTTGATTTATTACGCAAATCATAATTTTTTTAAGGTATTACAGTAATACTTTTGTAATGACATCATCAATAATTCATCTTTTTTTTTAAATTTAATCTATCAGGAAACATTTCTGATTGAAGAAATAAAACATCTCAAGAATGGTTGATTACAGAATTGAGTCATATTCAAATTTTTTAAATATAACATATTTAAAATTAATTTAATTTTGGCTCATTAGAATTTATCTGAAGCAATTGTTACTCCATTTTTGTTCTTAAAAGTTGCAGAGAGAGAGAGAGGGTCAGAACTATTATTGTGAACGAAACAAATCATAATGAGATTGAATACTACTTTTCTCGGTATAAATGATAAGTAGTGATAGAGGAATAGAAATAAATAGAAGTACGTTGGAAAAATCCGTGTATGGAATGTAGTTCCTCTATGAAGAACTAAGAATATATGTAGGTTTCTGTCATACTTACCGAGAATGATTGCAAAGACCAGGTTTTCATCGTGAATATCGAGAATAAATGCAAACGGGACTTTTACAATTATGATTGAGATCCATCAGATTATTGCCCCATCAAATTTTAGCAGACATTTTATGCGTGGCAGATTGGCTCAGACATGATAAAAAATAGAAAAATCATATCACTTTTCATTGTTTACAATAGTTTATGCGAATTTATAACTGCACAAAAGGTAGAAACGTTATTGTGGTTTAATTATTTTTTGAAATTTATTATAGGGAAAATATAACTTAAGCGTGAATTTATGTTAATAATATCACCAAACTTAATAAATACATAAGCTTGATGATATTAGATTATCTTTTTATTGTAGCAAAAAACTGTTTATCAAAAGTTAATTTACTTACTACTATAAGCGAATTCTTTTTTAAATCTTTCATTAATTGTTGTAATTTAATCTAAACAGATTAAAATTGTCAGTGAATGTACTAAAATTTGCACCAAAAAAGAGAATATAAACCTATAAAATATTACCAAAAAAATAATTTATTTTACTCTTTTTTTAATTTCTAAAAACGAAATTATAATAATACTTTCAGCTACAAATCGATAAGAATCACTCGTACGTGCTATTATTATCATTCCTAAATTAATACCTTGAGCTACTTTACTTCTACTATTTTATTTATTGTTAAAAAAAGTAAATTGTGCTATATCAAATTTCGTTTTCCCTAACGAAACCAAAAAGAAATTTTAAAGTGTACACCACATGAATAAATTATACTTTCAAAACTATGAGTATATGTGAGAAAATAAAAAAATATTTCACAAATAAATGCTGTAATGAATCTCATGCAATCAGTGTAGAAAATATCGGTTGAATGATATGATGCATTCCGATTTGAAAAAATATTAGAATTATTTGGGATCAGCGAGAAAAAATCTGATTAATTTTACATGATAGGTATGTCGTTTGTACTCAATATGTTTAATTCGTGTGAAAATAAAAATGTTTAGCCAAAATGGACTTGCTGCTACTTAGACTGCTAAATAATGTGATCAATCTAACACTTTATATTGGCTAATATTCTTGATAACTTAAAAATTAAACAATTTCTATTTTTAGTCCATTGAGACTCTTTCACCAAAAAGATTTTGAGATGATGAGATTGAAAATTTGCAAAGCAAGACCAGTTTCGATAAAATATTTGAACTGCAGATTTGACAAACCATGAAGTTTCGTTGGGTGACAATATAAGTTCAATATATTGCTCGATTTGCAGTGAAGTTGACACTTCTTTTGAATTGTAGTCGCTTACATCAAGACAAGAAATGGGCTTTGTATAGGTATCAAAGTTTGAAAATTTTTGTCAATTTTTAACTTAAGAATTTTTGTGTTGAGCAATTTATTGACAATTGTCCTTGATTTATGCAAATATATTGTTGCGTACTTTCGCATAAATATGCTTTGCTACGTGGAACGTGACTTTTTTTCACTTACTGCTTCTCTACATTAAGCTACTTTTCATGTTTTATAATAAAAAGTTGAAGAAAGTTCTACTCATGTTGTTTAGAACTTCTGAATTTCATTATGGCTGTTAATAAAATTTGTTTTTATCTGCTTTATTTATTTTTTGTATCATTTTTAGTTTTTACACAAGATGACACAATTTTTGCCTGACAATTTATTAGCGCTGTTCGAAGCGCGGCCACCGCTAACTTACAAGCCTCCTCCAGATGACTTACTAATTGATCGGAAGCGACCCAAAATGTCGGGTTTAGCTGAATACGTTAATCTTTTTGAAGTATGTTGCACAGCATTGTTTCAGCTTTCTACATATATTACATATCTTTTTCATGATTTGGAATTATAGATAAGTTACTGACATCAAGAAATTAATTAATATTTGAAGTGTGTACCACTTGCATGCGAATTTTCATCTGTACCTTACTTGTTCATTACAGAATCATTTTATTTTATGCTGGAAATATGTTGGTTATCAACATATGCCGGCTATCAAAATATTAATTTACAGGATCCAAAAGACACACCTCCAAAGCCAGTTTTCGAGACGAAAGAAGAACGGCGAGCTCGGCGGGTAACTTTATATTATATATTTTTAATAGGTGGTATTTGCATTTTACATAATATGTTTTTGTTGGTAGTAGTTTCACAAATACAAACTATGTTTCAATCAGCTAAATTAATTGTGGGTGATTATTACTTTTGCTTAGTGAAAGGAATCGGAAGTAATCGATTGTTCATGATTATATTATGCTTTCGTCCTTGGTGCTTTAATTTTATTATGTCCAGTTATTTAGCACGGAGCTTTTTTCTTCAACACTTTTCAATGTATTTTTCGTGATAGTTCCATGGCAGTATATTTTTAAATGTTATGTTTTTTGCAGAGAAAAGAAAAAGAAGAACTTCTGGCATATAAAATTGAACAAGGCATAGCAACATGTATGTTTTGTACCATGGTTTTTTCGGTTCAGATGTATTATTGATATAAGATATAAATCATTTAGTTGATAATTTTGACTGTCATGTTTTCAAGTATTCAGGGAATCCTACACAGAATCCAAATGCAACTATGGATCCATATAAAACATTGTTTGTAGCTCGTATAGTAAGTTTTTGAATTTAAAAGGTTTTCATAACATTGGAAGCAAAATTTTTTTAGAAAATTCGGCTATATGTTGATGAATATTGAAGTGAGATTTTGAAATTATCTCTTGGATATGCTTAGAACGAATTCAGACCGGCTGATTTGTATTGTGTAAACTTTTTAAATTATTTGTACGTGCAAAGCCAATTTCTTTGCCTCTTTAAGTTAAGTTTAGTGCTACAAATCTGAAACTTAATGATTACTTATGCATGTAGTGATCTTTTCTTGAAAGATTTTAACCTCTTATATACAACCTTTCTGAATTTTTTTGTGTTTATTGTTAACCAAGAGACTTTTTGAGATCAAATTTTACTTCAGAATTACGAAACTTCGGAATCAAAGCTTCGTCGAGAATTTGAACAGTTTGGAAAAATTGCTCGTGTAAGTACTATTTATTAACTATTTAGTTATAAATTATCAGGTTAAGAAGAAAGCAGTATATGAAAGTTAGCAAAATAAAAATAATTTTCACGACTTTTCTCTAGAACCCTGTTGTCTGCTATTGTCTCTTGATTTGTTTCAAATTAAAGTAAAAATGCTCCAAAAATTTTATTTGCTAAAAAAAGTGATAGTTTTTTACATATCAAGTAAATTGATTTCTTTAAATTCGGGAATCATTTAGATTTTATTTTTTAAATAAAGTAAAATAATGGTGTATACCATTCTTTAGCTCGTTCTGGTTCAAGATAAGAATGGGAAACCTAGAGGTTATGCTTTTATCGAGTATCTGCACAAAGAGTCGATGTCAGGTAATTTTTTGTAATTAGTGTAAGAGTTTATGAAGCTTGTTGATGCAAGTAAGTTATTTCTTAAAATATTTCTTTGTTGATCCGCAAACTCGTTTCCAGAACTACTCAAAAAACAGTTATTCATTTGAAGAAAATTATATTATTTCAACCTCTATAGCGTTATGACTCCGATATCTTGACTTCGTAAACCTCGTATACTTCAAAGTCTGCTGCACTTGTATATTGAGTCTTTGAGCTAAAAATATACTCAAAATAAATATAAAACCTTTTATTCGTTTACTTGGAGTTTTAAAAGCAGTAGCTGAGGTTTCGTTTCTATTAGTTCTAGTGTGCAGTGCAAAATGCTATCATGTAGGCTTTCAGATTAGCAGAGATTATTTTGAAATAAAGTCGCTATAGTACAAAACATGGTGAACAGTCAACTTATTTCGTCTCATTAAGATTTTCCTCAGTTGCTTTCAATCTACGCTTTTTGAATATATAGATGACTCAAAAAGTGTTACGTTTTTCTTTGTATAGTTGTCTAGCTAGTTGCGCAGTGTTTATATCAGAATCACTTTCAATAAGTTTTTAAAAACTTTCGAAAAAACTTATTTGAAGTTTTTTTAGCAACAAAATTTCAAATAAGTTTTTTTTCTTTCAAGCATCCTCAAGTTTTACATGCTTTGTTTTCTTGATATCAAGTAGCAAGGATCAGAACTATCGTGCTTGAAGATTGGATAGCTTGTATTTCTACTGACATTCTTTATCACTATTTAAAAGAACTCATCTAACTGCTTGAGCCTCACTTTTAGCGAAGAGCGTTATATAGTATTTGATTGTCCTTGTGTAGATATATTTGTTGTTCTTGATTTTATTGCTATGTACAATAAGATATACAGCTGGTAATATTTTGGGGTATGCATATTTTCTTGGCCACAAATTTTTTCTTGTTCATTTTTGGAAGTCGACAAAAACTTATGGTGTTGTATTTGCAGAAGGGCAGCATTCGCTATGAATGGCCGTGCCTCTCTCTCTTCTCTCTTGAATGCACACTTACATCAGCCATGGGTTTGTTTGTAAACACTGTGTTGAGTCGTTGTAATTTTAGTTCATGTTTTAATGGAGATTTCAAAATTTTAAAAAAAGAAAAAGAGAGGTAATTTTGAAATATAGTATGCGACTCACACAGAAATATGGTTAAGAAACCTGAAATGGGCACAGTATTGCAGAGCGCTTTTCCTATGGTTTGTTTTAAGTGCGGTAAGGCTCTCTCCATGTATATGTATTGTTGTGTGCGTGTGGTGTGTGTTGTATGTATGTTTGTGTATGTGCGTGCTTCTGTGCGTGTTTCTGTGCGTGTTTCTGTGTGTGATTTTGTGTGTGATGTATTCAATCTGTGTGTTTTAGCAGAGACTGAAAGTACTCCTAGAAAAACGGATGTTATAATAGCAGCAATTTTTTCAAGTTATACCATTTGTATTCAGATTATGGCAGGCTACAGGAAACATATCTGAAGTTATAATTTTTAAAGAGTAAAGTAATGTTATATGAAAGATGCTAATAATGAACTTAATTTCATTTTACTAAGTTAATAATTTTATTGGGCAGAAGATACTGAGTCACTGCAGAAAAATTTGTTTGATCCAATCGCATTTTTGCTTTCCCATTGCACAAAAGTATCCTTTCTGTCCTTTTATGTAATGATAGAACTCATTATCTTTTACGCAGTAATCAGTAATATATTTAATGGTCAACAGCCTGATTTTTTACTGAAGCGGAACTTAATGAGGTAGTCATGTTTTTTACTTTTTAATTTGTTATTTAGAGTAATAAGACGTCTAACTGCATGTTAAAAGCGGGTAAGTTGGAAAAAAGTAAGTTACGTGGGTAAGTTTTCATATGCGCACGTACTTCTTCAGTTGGCTCATGTTCCTCATCTCTGATAATATACATTAATTTTAACGTTTGTGTAAAGGTAAGATGGGTGAGTTCCTTCAAGTACCGCAAGCTTAAATAATGTTATGAAATGAATTCGATCTTAGCATGGGTATTCTGACTCTGAATCTTATATTAAAAATATCTTGTAACATTTCATTAGCTATGTTTCAGTTTATGTTAGCCATATTTCATTTACTTTAAAATATGGTGATGTGCTGAATTCAGTTGCTTTCAATCATGGCTGATAAAAACTAAATATTAATACTCACAAATCTGGACTTTACTTACGTGGTGTGCTACTCTCAATTTTTTACTACGAAGTTATTTTCAGAAGCTTATAAAAAGGCTGATGGCATGAAAATTGATGGGCGTAGAGTCGTCGTTGATTATGAGCGTGGTCGCACGCAAAAATCTTGGCTACCGCGACGACTTGGTACGTCGTTTACGACGTTATAATACTGCTATTTGCGCAATAAATTCTTTTTCATGTTTCTAGTTTTACGACCTCTTTCCGTATTCTTATAAAATTCTAGCTTCAAAAAAGGAAAGCTCGAAATCTAAAAAATTATGTAAATCATTGGCAAACATTTTCAGGTGGTGGGAAAGGTGACACACGTCGCTTCCGTGAGTCGAAAGCAGCTCTTGAAGCAGCTGCGTTAGAAACAGCTCATGGAAACCGGGATCATCGATCATCTTCAACTCATCGTTCATATTCACGTGATCGTGATCGTAATGGCTCAGTATCATCAAACTCCAAGCGACGAAGTCGAGATCGGGACAGAGATCGTGATCGTGATTCAAAACGGTTAGTCTTTATAGATAGAAATTCACGTAATGAAAATTTAATGAAAATTTTTAAGCACATTTTGGCCTTTTACACTAGCTTTTCCTCTTGAATTTTTTTCATTCAAAGTAAGAGTAAAGATTTTAATAATGTGGTGAATGGATTTGCTTATGTTTCTAAAGTCGTGTCAGACATTTCGATTTAGGATTTTGGATTTATGTATGTCTTTTAAGTGGTTGGTTTGAGCTGTTTATCTTTAACTCATTAGGATAAAAAAAGTTTACAATATGTTTGACACATCTAAGAGTATAGTTTGGCTATATCTGCTTTTGTTTTGATGTACGAAAATTTTACATTTGCAGCATGCAAATCCGGACTTGGGTTCTGTTGTTATGTGATTTTGGTTATGAACTACGTCGAAGAGAAAGCAAATCTAAAGGATTGCATTGTCTTAACTTGATTATATTTTTAAAATGCTCGTTTCAGGTACGATGACCATCGTCTGTCCCGAGATGGCCGCGGTGACGTTGATCGAGATCGAGATTATCGAGATCGCGACCGAGATAGAGGACGTGATTACGATCGTCGGCGACATTAACTTAGGGCATTATTTGAAATGAATTTTTGAGATCAATTTGTTAATCTCTTCCATATAAAGCAAGGTTTATTGAGCATATTGGAAAAAGAAGAAGGTTTTAATTGGCATTCTGGAAAAGTACGTTGATTTTTTTTTCGTAGGTTTTATTTATTTATTTATCTATTTATTGTGCAGCAAAATTTGCTGATATGTGTTTTGGACATTTTTGTTGAGTAACGAGACAAAATTTTTTTAAAAAGATTAATGAACTTTCATATAAATTGATTTTTTTGTTGTTAAATGGTTGAATTCATTGAAGTTGTGTCTCGTTTTATTAAAATTTTGAGTGTAGATTAAATCAGTTTGATATTACCGTAATTCCTTCTGTTACCAACGTTGATTGTATAAGTAACGAGCTGATTATTTGAGAATAATTGTGATCCATGTCTTTTTAGTATCATGGATTACAAAAAAAACAATTTAGTTCTGTAATTCTTTTCATCATATTATATTTAGTTATCGTCATAATTGTAGTGGGGAACAATTTTCGTACCTTGAAGTATAGAGTGTTGTGTAATAGAACCCACATAGTAAATGGTTTTTCAATCGTAATCACTTTTTATGTTGAGATTTCGCGATATTTATTGTAAATCAGTATTCAGTTATTTATAGTGAGTATTCTCGCATCGCTATAATTTTTTATTTTGAAATTTCGATCAATTTTTTCTAGCAAATTTATAAAAATTTGTGACTTCATTCATTATTTTCAAACCGATCCAATTCTAGTGTATGCAGTCACGAGTTTCACCAGCAAATTTTCCAGCTAGTTCTATAGTCCCCGCATTATACCATTTGGTCGGTTTTTTAGCTTCTGTTATATATCCATTCGGTATCATGATGCTGATTTTTCTTTGACAAGGCTGCAGTTTTTTTTTGCATTGGGATTCGAATTTTTTTTAACCTCATATGATTGTATATTGAGAAAAATGCAAATTTTAAACTTAAATTTAATGGAGCTAAAGTTACCTTCCATTCATCATTGCAGTCATGATAAATGTTCATTTTTGGATCGATTGGTGTGAATTCATGAATATAACCTTGAAGTTCAAAGTCACCTTGTGAGTTAGTTTTTGTTTCACCCATGAAGTCATCCATGTCCAGGCCTAAAAATTTTCAATTACTACTTGGAGTCCATGATGAAAAAAACGTCAAAATTTATAAACAAACTTTACAGTAGTGCTCTTTTTCTGATTATAGTCCATATTGCTAATAACGACTATAATCAGAAAAAAGGTTATTAGTCCGCAAACATTACAAAGCAGCAACACTATGGAGGAGAATAATATTCAGAGATACTGTTGTGGGGTAATTTAAAAATTTTTAAATGAGGATGAGGTCGCAAATATTTTTAATCGAATGCAGTACACTCACCTCTGTCGTCATCGTATAATTTTACTAGTACTCTGGAAGCAGGTTTACCATTGCATAGCAATCTACCCCTTATACCGGTACTTTGTGCTCGCCCCACAATACCACCAATTGCACTAAATACAGTGGGACACAAAGTTAACACTATTATAGACCGGAACATCATTGCAGGCCTAAATTTATGACTTTAAAAGGGAGGTAGATTTTTATAAAACCGGACAATTTCAAGAAGAGGAAACGATGAATTGAGGGGCAAAGGATGAACTGAAGGATAAAAGTAGCAGAACATCGTTTCAAAGAAGAAACATTTGGAGGTCAAAATGTATTTTATATGAGCAAAAGTAAGAAATTAATGAATTGACAAAGTAGTTTTGAGATGAAAGTAAGGGAAGCAAATTATTGAGATGGAATTTGCAGTGCGAGAGATTTTATAACGCAGGAAGCGGAAATGTTCATCAAGTATAGTTGATGAAAGGCAATGTCGGGACTGTTTAAATGCTTGTTTGGGTGAGTGCAACGCAAAATAACAGCAAAAGCTTGCGATGCGGTGGCAGAGACTTGATATGAAGTAGCTTCCAGAATATATGTTTGCATCATCTAATGATAAATCATTGTTTGTTTGGGTATCTTAGATTGAATTTGAGAAGAGCAGTTGCTCAATATGATCTAAAGCAATTAATCATTACTTACTGAGGGCTGATTCTATTTATCACTCATATTCTGCAGCAATAGCAGTAGTAGTAGCAGCAGCAGCAGCAGCACTTATCAGCAAGGCACACTGCAGCGTATCAACATTTCAAATCATGAAATTTTGAATTTGCTTACACTGATAGAGGTAAACAGAATTTGTGCACTTCAATCAGTAAAGTTTCCTTGATATTATTTGATTTATTAAAACAAGTACAAAATTAATATTACAATATTTTAATATTAATAATTTCATTGCAACTCTGCAAATTTATCTATTACAATTCATAGAGCATAGGAAATAGTAGGTTACTGCATCAATACATTTTTTTTTTCCTTGTCTAAATGTATTCAAAAAAGTAGCGAATCATTTTTCATACTGTTCTTAAGAATTATTCAAAACATGAAACAAATTTATTACTTGCGGGATTAGCCATGTTTTTATATGAATTATTATTTTTCAGATAAAATAAGTCTGAACAATTTCTTTGAAAATTCAATACGTCCAATTTATTTTCTAGTGCTTTCTGTCGTGCAGTTTGCTATTCTTTAAATTTATCATATTTTCATTTTTTATGAAATATTCAATTATCAAGTTAAGACTAAAGTCCGTCACAAGAGTCTAAGTCAAACAACCTTTATGACTTAAGACTAGAAACTACAAAAAATAACATTATTAAATCAAAGAACACTGTTTGTCAGTGGCACAAATTAGGCATTTTAAAGCTAGTTTATCAGGCATTTCAAGTTTTTGTAATCATTAAAGAAATTTATGCAAGCAAGTTGTTTAATGAAAGTACTCATGCTGCTACATAAACAGTATCAATAATTAATTACTCGTAAATTTTTATCTTTTTTAATTTTAATTTTTTGCAATAAAATTTTGATTAGCCATTTTTTTTGATAACACTTATGCACGATTAAAATTTAAGGTAATACAATATCATTGCTATCTTTGTATCTTTTGTCAAGTTTAGTCTAAAGTAATTATTAACTTGAAAGTAAAATTAATAACGTAAATATAAAAAGCTATGCGCATGATTATTAATGTATACAGTCACGTGTTTCACCACTGTATTCACCTGCAAGTTCCATCGTTCCAAGATCATACAATTTTTGAGGCACATTTCCGATAGATATAAATTGATCCGGAATCATTATGCTAACTTTTCGTTGACAAGGCTGCAAAAAAACTCAGGCATGTAAACTTTTTATAAGTGAAAATTCGATTAAACTTTTAATTTTTAAAAACTATTTGTTGCATAATAAGTTGCTTTTTTAAAATATTTACTTATGCTCTTTTTAAATTAGCTACACTTACCCACCAGCCATCATTACAATCATGATAAATGTTGATTTTAGGGTCAATTGGTGATATTTCCGCATTATATCCTTGAACTTGAAAAAATCCCTGTGAGTCTGTTATCGTTTCACCCATAAAGTCATCAATATCGAATCCTATATTTTTAATTAAAATTACACGCAATATTAACGAATAAAGGCGTAATGAACAAATAAACCACGACATAACTGATACTCAATCAAGTATGTTTAGAGTTTTAAAGTTAAAACAATTATTTTTGCTATTTCTAAATTATCAAAAACACAAAATAATCATTTCCGTCCATCTTTCAATATAATCTTCATAAAAACCTATTCAAATTATTAGAATTATAAGAATCAGAACCTCTGTCGTCATCATACAATTTAATGAGTACGCCACTTTCTGGTCGACCATTACAGGTAAGAAAACCTTTTGCACCAGCAGACTGAGTACGTCCAACTAATCCACCAACTGCTCCATATGTGTAAGGCACCAAAATTGATAATGTCAGCAATAAAATATGCAACATTTTTAATTCTCGTAAACTGAAAATTTCTAAATTTTGCATGCATGATTTCTGTACCGAACTTGTAAACTTTGAATAATTTTATCATAAACAAACGAACTGGTAAATTATTTTGCATATTTTAGATATATTTTGTGCCAAGAATTGAAAATTTATAAAAAATATTCTTACATTCAACTCATTTCAGTCTATCCAAACTGCACCGAATTATTCCACTAAAGTTCTAAATTTAATATTTATGGGATGATAAATACAATTATCACATAGATATATATGAAATATTAAATCGAAACTAATGTAAAATTATAAAGTAAAAGTAGTCGATTAGCTAATAACGAGTAGGGAATGAAAAGCCAAAAGCAAAACAATATGTTGACAAAAACATCTAATAAAATCAGTTAAAAAGTATACATTTAAATAATTGTAGTAATTAACATAATAATAATAGTAACAATAATATTAATAACAAAAGTGATAATGTTAATAATGTTACTTTCTGAAATCTGATAGTTATAACGAAAGGGTTAAATGCGTTAAAAAGTAAATACAAACGATAAGAAGTAAACGAATGCACAAGAATAAAAATATGTCAGAAGATGATACACGGTAAGTTTGAAATGATTGAAGACAGCCTCACGCGTTTTAGATCACGTGGTTATCAAATCAATCAAAGTTTTACTTCAAAGTTTTGTTTAGATTTGAAGTTATGCTCTGTACACATTTATTATTTATTTATTAATTTCATAGTGTAAATTAAAGTTATTACTTGTCTCAAAATTTTGCTATTCAAAAGACTATTTACCCACAATAAGAAAAAGCATATCTTCCTTCATCACTTTTACTTGTATAATGCAAAATTTGAATAATTAGAAAACATTATAATTTAGCAGTGTTTCGAATTCTGCCAAACTTTTTAATTGCATGAGAAAAATTATTATTCTTCTACTACTGCAGCAATGGTACATCCATTTTTTTCTTAATGTTAACTCTAAAAATATTTTGTATATTGTTTGCAAGAATATACACAAAGAATGTGGCTCAAATATTTTTTGTTTTTCAAAGTTAGCAGAGTAATGATCGGAAATCAAGAAGCACAACGTAGTTTAATTTTGTTTCATGAATCAACAAACTTTTCGAAACGAAAGAACGTCGCAGCAAGTAGTAAATATAACTGCGAGTACATTCGCACATTTCAATGAAGCAAATTACTTCTGTATTTTGTTTAGTATTTTTGATTATTTGATAAGTAATAAGCAGAATATCTTTATTATTGAAGTGATCAAGATATATTTGCAATTCTAACACAGATATGTTATTCTACAAAACACATAAGCATAATAATTTTACAGAAAAAAAGGCTTGAACAGATCGCAAGGAGAAAAGTCATAAATTGTTGTTCAAAATCAACTTCCTTAAAAAAGACGAAAGAAAAATGAAGCAATTTTTGTATGATTAGCAGCTACAGACAAATCAACGAACAAATAAGTCTGTTATAATGGGATTTTCGATTCAGATTAATATATGTTTAAAATTCACACTGCTAGAGAACACTTTGTAATTAATTTGCTGCGTGAAAGTTAATTTTAGGGTTGATTAGCTTTCATTTCACGTTTGAATGGAAAAGAAGTTGCAAATCAGTGAAACAAATTTATAATTTGCATAAACTACCTAGGAAATAAAATTATTTACAGTAATCGCAGTCATAAAACAAATAGTACTAATTAGTTAACGATTAAAAAATTGATGGTAAAAAGTATTAGTAAACTAAAAAATTTTTAAGAATCAAAAATGTTCAATAGATAATTATAAAATTGCTTCATGCGTTGAACTTGCTGAGAATTGAATAATCAGAATAAGATAATTGTTGAAGTAATAAAACTTATCTTACTTAAGTATAATACTTCAAGTTTAGTTTTCTCAGTTTATCAAGTTATTTCCGCTCGTGACAGAATAGAACAGAATTTTTCATAGCACTTAAATGTAAAACACAATTCTGAAAAGATACTTCAATGTCAGAAAATGAGTAAAAATCAGTCACTGCTTAAACTGAATCTTCTAAAAGCAATCAGATTCATTCTCTTTCAGCTTAAATTTCGGATTTTTTTGAATTCGAAATTTATGTTGAGATGGAAAAATATTTTTTATGATGCAAAAATTTCTGCTGAAATAATTGAGATAATGATCTCAGAGTTGTGATCTACAGAACACTTAAATCTGGACAAACTACTAAATAAATTCTAGATCACTCATGTTTCAACTTCTGCTGATTACACAACTCAATATTACTGCAATTTGGTGATTGCAATAGAAAATCTCGAAGTTATAAACAGCTGCCATTTGGGTTAAAGCATAAATCAGACAAGAAATTGTGTAGTAATGATTCATCTAATTACTCAGAATTTTTTCCATCCAAAACCTGTATTTCAACTCTGGAAATATGAGTCGAGAATGAGATGATACTTCCCTCATAATTTATACTTATAAATGAGATATACAGAATTACCAAACTCCAAAAAGAGAAGTGAAAATTGCATTGCACAGAAATTACACATTCAAAATGATGAGTAACCTGAAATTTTCAAATTCATAATTATAAAATCACTATTTCTGTAGCTCATTCTTTTACAGTGGTATGTATCATTTTACTTTTTAAAAGTTCTTTCCATACACTACATGACAACAGATTCGTTAACTCCTATAGCATAAACTGACTTCATTACATTATCAATATTTATTTACATTATCAATATTTATTTGTAAAGGACTACATTTCTGCATGAAATTTCAGTGTAAAAAATGTCCCAAGTTTTTAAGCTGAAACGAATGCTTGCCCATATGATTAATATAACTTAATATGAAGAAGAAAGTCTGTCTAAGTAATGATGTAGCTCTCATTTGAAAAATTGGTTCAAATCTAGTAAGAATACTAAACATTTGAAATGTGATGACTGATTGGATTCCTCATAATTTATTAGAAATCAATACAAAATATGCAACTTTAAATGGAAAAATAATTACAACTTGCAGAAACTAAACAGTATAATTAACTTATATAGCTTAATTTAACTAAGAAACCAAATGATAGACAAATACTAATACATAAATATGAAATAGAACATAAATACATCGCACTGGCAATAAACTGCAAGCTATCATCAATTTTCTATAAAGCTAAACAAGAGATAATTACAATTTTAATTTAGAGTAAGGATTTTACGACTTTAACCTACAGATGCAGTCATCAATCATTTTGTAGATTAAGAAAAAAATAATAAGTAATGTAAATTAGGATGGGAAAATAAAGAACATATGAGTGATGCTCTTTGCGATTTAGATTTGATAATAAAAATTTATAAAGTATTAAATAGAATTCTCCAATAATGCTGGTAGGAAAAATTATTTCTGCCGTTTCTTATTTCTTTAATACAAATTTAAGGTCAAGCTAATTTTATCGGCTTCGAAGTTTTCTATTTAAAAAATTTGACATTTTACTTGGTCTTATCATATTAGACGTTCTTGGTTGCTAAATGAGCAATACTTGATTGTTAATAAACAATTTTTCACTTAATACAATACAAAAACATAACAGTAGTAAAAAATAGAGCAACATGACATTTTCAAGAATTGCAATAGCGACAATGATCGTTCCAAAGTGTTTACATTTCCAAAAATATTTAAGTAGTTTACTGTATCTTTTTCATTAAAAATGAACAGGACGCTTCAACAACGAGGAAGAAAGGTCCTTCTTGACCTTGATCAAATGTCATCGGTTGAATGCTATAGTCCCCTGCAGGTACTCCTTCCATAGCAAGTACAGTATATCCTGGCCTAAATTCACTGAAACATAGTATAAACCAATAAATGTGTGAACTGATTAAAAATTTCGAACCTAAATACTCCTGAATCATGTTTTTCAAATGGTTTATTTCTCATTGAGGAGATCTGCTTTATTTCGAAGCCAATACAATATTGTTTGGGACCCTTTAATTGCACAAGAATGCAATTTTCATCGCTATCAGCAGCAAGACTTAATTGATATAATGGATTATTCCTATAAAAATAACTCAAACTAAGCATTCGATTTCATGTCATAAAACATTAAAGATAACAAGTCAACTTTGTAATCAAGTTTGTTACAAAATGAAATGGCTGATAAACTACAAACACAATTTCAAAAGAAAAAAGGCGATACAAACGTACATATAAGTTTCTCGACTCGCACCATTTCCACATCCACCAGCTGTTTTTCCCTTCCACTCCCCAATCTCCTAAAGTAAGCAAAATAAACACTAGTTATATTAGAAAACAATGAAATATTAGCTAAAAACAAGGCTACCTTTTTCTTTGAAATGTAAGGCACTTTCACTTTTTGAAGACAAAATTCCGCTGTGGAATATATTCGTAACGTATAATAAATTGTCCTCATCTTTTCATACTGAAAAACACTTTCGTGACTTAACAAAGTCATAATTTTGGACAGTGATAAACAAACAAAAATTTTATGCATAATAGACTATTATGTAAACTTTAGAAGGTGAAAATAAAATGATTTTAGGATTGAAATCTACTAGCAATCAGCATTCAAGAGACATTTTTCAACATCGAAAGTTTTTCAAAAAACAAAAGGACTCACCTGAGCAATGACTAATGTATATTTTTGGCGTCCTAATTCATTGACAACCATTTGACACAAATAGTGAGGGCTATTTAAACGTACTGCATCCATAACTGGTTTGGGATTAGCTAGAATTATCTTCTTCAAACACTATACTACATGTAACAGTATTTTTGTGATCATTCGATAATTTAGTTCCAATCATATCGTACTCATTCCCACATATGAATTAAGGTTTGCAAAAAAATTTCGTTTTGAAAACATGTACGGTGCTAGTTCAAATGAATAAAAGACAAAATTTGCTACTTTTCTAAATTATACTAATTTTTTTAAACAAAGAATTCAAGAGTCAAATTAAAAAACAAATTTTACAAAGATTTTACATGGTGTGTAAATCTTATTTCCTGATTTGTATACTATGACTGTAATGTACTCCTTGTTGTTCGCAAAATCATCCTGAAAAGAAATCATGCATCATGCAATCAATATTTCACAAAATCATCACAGAAAACATGACGGATCAGAACCGATAACCTTATCAGTGATATGTCGCGTAAGTAGTATCCATACTGCAGTGGAGCCATTACTATTTATTTCCAATGTGTACTGAGGATTATCTGCAACACTGTATAAATCTTTCACAGGTCCTACACCTGCTGACCACATCCTGAAAGGAATAAAAATAAAAAACAGTTATTTAAAAGTTTAATTTTTATTTAGTGGCATAAAAATATTTCCAGGAACATACGCATGTAAGCAATAAGTATGTGGAAATATCGAAGGATCCCAACTCACGTAAAATACATCAAAAAAACGACAAACTGATTCGAAATCAATCCAAAACACGCCTAAATTACAATTTTTTACTAGATTTCAATATTTAACAGCCATTTCATACTTGTTAGAATTATTAATTTGACAAGCAACTAACCATCATCAAATTGTTGAGCATCGGCAGGATTATAATTCAGTGCTTTTTGCAGTTCTGCTGTCCAGCTAAGACTATCTTTCTCAGAAAAACGACCTTTCCAACGTAGATGTGTCCACGGATTTTTCAACATCAATAACCGTTTGTTCTGAATCCCAAGATTTTAAACTGCAACTACACTGCCTCGAGAAAGGAAAGATACAAATAATGAAAAAGCGTTTTCCAAACCTGTATTTTTCGTAAATCCAATACAGCATATGCATGCGCATCCACCAAGCCCGTCCGATCTATTGTCATCTGATCCATTTGACCGGTTGCCAATGTAATCAGACAATGACCTTTATGATACCTAGAGTACATTAAAACTGATAAAAATTTCGTAAAGCTCAATTAGTAACATATAATTCAATGATATATTTTTCTCCGCAACAAACCTTGTAAAGAGTTTATCGAACACAGCAGCGGAATCACTGAGGGTCCAGTCTTTTTTAATGCCTATCCTTTCCGGTATCCAACCTGTTAGAGCATGCATGTCAATACTCTGAAACTTTTAGGCATAAATTCAATTTTTTGGAACAAATTTTTGGAAGCTCAAAAATTCTACCGAATTCGAGCCAGGAAAATCGTAACCACCCATCACTTTCATATAAGCTTTTTCTAGCAGCGAAACCCACAACTCATTCCTAAAATCAAATACTAATTCAAATGTTAAATCAAAGAAAATATGTTGTACAAAAATAGTCGAGAAAAAATCCAACAAACTTTTGCTGACTGTATGAACACAAAAAGTTTCCATATTTTCCAATCGGAAACCGATCATCGATGACAACCTGAAAAAAACTCACTGTACTACTATTGTTATCTGTAATGATATAGGAAACAACACAAGTTATATTTTTCGTAATTTCACTTTCTGAATATGGTGCTTTCAGACGAAGATTTCATAGCAATTATTCAGGCGAAATTCTATGGTATCAAGAAATAACTGGAAAAGAAAAGTTAAACTTAATCAATCCTGAAAGCAAGACAAATATGCAGTTGTTTCTTTAAACATAGTTCCTTACTCACCTTCCTGCAAACGCCATTAAAGTGCATTTTAATCATATATTTGCCGCAAGGATTATAAATCGGTACACCACACTTATTCTGAGGATATATGATGCTGTAAGTGATGAAAAAACAAAATAAAATAAAATTGTACTCGGTTTATCTTATTTTATCACTAAAGTAAATTATGGTTACCCAAGTACAATCAATGAAAATGCAAAAGTAAAAAATAAAACTCCGTGATTAAATAAATATTAACATTGAAGATTTTATCACATTTTTTTTCTAAATTTCGTATACTATAAATTGAACTTAACTGAAATACATAGTAAAATAAGGAATTAAGATTCTTGTGAATATAAGCATGAGCTCTTCCATCCGTACCTTGTTACAAGTGGTTTTTTGAAGCGACTTTCATATCGAGCTGATATCGCTAGGGAAGCAATGAACGAGCAATCAGAAACTATCGTCTGCAATAATGTAAATTCAAAAACTTAAAAATGATAGAAATTCATGAAAGACAATGTAAGCAAAATTCATGCACCAAAGAATACCTTATACAAATTATTAGAAAATCAAAAACTGTACTTATTTTTATTTGTACAGAGTGTTCTTTTTGTGGTCATTAAGTTATGCAAACTTCGGCGGCAAAAAAACTATAATTCTACTCAACTAGACAGACATTTTTAAAGAAATTTCACATATAATAAATAGTAGTAATGATCAACGAAATCGTAAGCAGTATACTATCAGAATAAAATAAAACATGTGAAAAGAACCTGTTTAATTGCACCGCTATCAATTCGATCAATTATAGCTGGAGACTGCATAAACTCATCAGGACGCAACCAAAACTTCAACTGCTTTGACTGCTTATCAGATAAAGACAACAAACCATGTTCGTCCCTAAGAACATTTGAGATAAAATGATAGTGAAAAAAACTTGATTGGTGGTGGAAAAGACATTAGGGTTATTTATTTTTCATTTTATTTATTTCCCAAATATTATTCTACGCGAAATCTACTTTGGTCAACCTACGTGAACGGTAGAGGATATGCAAAGCGTTCTTTTAAGTCGACTGATAAGAATGGGACATACTGCCTTCCATTAATATTTGAAGTTGCTGCTAATACAGCTAATTCAGATTTCGTAAGACGGTCATCTCGCCCACTCACATTATGTTGAATCATGGATGTACTTGTGGTGTTATTACTAGAGTTAGCAGATATTTGATGGTTATCAGGATCTACAGTCAAATTGGAGAGTTCTACAATATTTGTGTGCATTAAAATTTAGCACAATTTAGACAACTTGTAATAAATAATGAAGTTTCATTATTTATTACAAAAAAATCATCCTGTAATTCAAAAATATTTTTCCCCATTAAAAATTCTATATCAATACATGGGCGAAAGCTCGAAAAAATATCATGCAAAACAGAAATTATTGTTTTATGTCAGAAAGAAAAAACATACGAACTTAAATTACCATGATTAAGAGATTCCGGGAACTTCAATTTATTCTCCTCACTTGCCTTCAGTTTTCCAGCTTTTAAAACTTCTGCGCGATCCAAAGATTTCTCTGCTAACTCATGCAATTTTCGTACCATTGACAGTTCACAAGACATTTTCTACAAAATCTAAAACTCAATTTGAGAAACTAAATCTATCTACGACTTAGTTTCAAGAACTGAAAAGTTAAACAAACTGAAGTTTCAATGCAGAGCTCAACAGCCTGAGAATATAATAATAAAGCTTCTTCACTATGTCCTGCTTCATCTTCATTCAATGCTTGGTACAGCAAAAATTTGGCTCGTTCAAGGTTAAGCTGTTGCTGGTTTTTGATATTTGTGGATGATTTTGACGTACCTCAAAAATACTGTTTCTTCATCACTGTAACTAACACCTTCTCAAGGTACTGTTTTAATAATGTTTCAAAAAAGTTTCTGCCTAATCTAAATATTTGAAAATAAGTAATAAAAAGACAACGACAAAATCTTACTAATTTTTCTTTTGCAACTGAATTGAGTGAAGATCAAAAAATGAATTACTTACTTAACGACCTGATTGCTTCAGCACGTTTAATATATTCCTCAGCTTTTTTTCTATGTACAGGTAAGATTTTTTCTTGTCTAATCAATTCTAAAATTGTTCCAGCAGCATCCTGAAATGTAGTTCGTACATCATGAAGTATTGCATAAAATCAACAAAATTTAGCAAGTGAATAAAATTTGCTGAAAAAGTGCTTAAAAACAGTAAAACATCAAAACAAACTTTTGGAAATTAAAGAAAAACTGGAACTGGTCATACAGTTCCACGATTTTTATTCTGAATCATTAAGTTGTTGATTTTAATTCTGACTTTAAACAAGTTAACAATAAAGTTAATATTAATTACTAACAACATAAAAGTAGATAGCTGCATCCCAATGGCATGCTTTGTCATATGAAATAGCTTTTTGCGCCGAACAAGTGACTTCATCCATTTTGATTTCGAGCAACGATCTACTGCTTCACTAATTATTAGATCCACAAGCACCGTTTAGTAAGATAAAACTACCTAAAACACGTGAAACAATTTCGACATTGACCTGAAAACATAATCTAATCGAAATGATGACTCAGCTATTTCAAATTAAGATTTTTAAATATTTCAAACTGTGCGGAATAATTTAGCAGAAGAATTCGCATACTGTACTTATAGTATTTATGATACACATTGTTAAGAGTGAATGAGTTTAGAGAGACATAAGGATTTATGTGAAAAAATAGAGAGCATGAACGAGTGAAATTATTGACTTCGCAAATGAGCGTCTTCTGCTCAATACTCACAATTTATTGCGAAATTCCGTGAAATCACTTCAGCATTCTCTCATAATCGATAACCAGTACGTACGTGCTGTGTTGTTAGATTGTTATCGGTGTTAACACAAATGAGGTACTCCGTGATGATTTAAACTTTGGTTACTTGCCAAATTTTTGATTTACATTATAAAAGTGCGTGTGATGTCTGATTTTTGCATTGATATATTCATTACTTTTTACTTTAATTATTTTCTTCCAAAAAGTTTATTTAGTTTCATCGAGTATTGTATTTTTCATATAATTGTAGAGCTAGCGTGTATGTGTTGCGTTTATTCATTTTTGTTAAATAATTCTCAGAATTGAATAATCAGTCTGCCACAAATAAATATACTAGAAAGCAAGAATAAAACAGGTTTTCAGAAGTTGCATATTAATTCCATTTGTAAATAATTCCTTTAATTGGCGAAGATAGAAATTAAAATTGACTCTCAAGAATAATTATTTCCGTCAGCTATCAATTCAAAGTATATATAAACATTGTATCTTTTGATTTATTGAACATTTCAATAGTGAAAAGAATTGAGGAGAGATTTGTGTTAAAAATGACTTATCCAAAGAATATGCGTCATTTACAATCAAATATTACACTCTATTTAGAAGTTTAATTATTCGTTTGCCAGCAAGCTTTATTTCAGATTGCAGTTGGGAACAGATCAAGAAAAATAATTTGGCTAATGAAAGATGTACTTCTTCTGGTTAAGTTTTCTTTCTTTTCAAAGTTATCACAAATTATTGATACTTTCAATTGCTTTTAATAGCGAGGAATTTTTATTTTGGTTGTTGGAAGTGTTTGGTGACTTCAGTAACTTGTGCAATTCAACTTCGCCATTATTGAAACTGATTGTCTGCAAATATAAGCCATTTCAAGAGGATAAAAAGCCAATTTTTTTACACAATTAAAGTTTTATCAGTTTTATATCTGAAATCAACACTAGAAATCATTGCTCATTGAAGAAAAAATTAAATTTTGTTGTATATTTTTTAATTTTTTATTGAAGGTCGCAAAGTAATTGCAAACCAAGAGATCCAATTTGGAATCATTAGCATATAGCCCCATCGTAGCTGCTACTATTTCCAGTCCATTTTTCAAATTCATATTATAAGTTATATTCGGTGTTTTACTTTTTGCTAAATCCCATTCTAGTAATAAGCCATATTTGTGTATTGTATAGAATATAGTAGGAATGCTAGAAAATAATCACCATAAAAATGCCATTTTCAATTTTAGATTATTTCACATTACTCAATATTTGGATTATTTAAGATATTTTTTTCAATAAACATTACCATTTCTTAAGTTTAAAAATTTTTAATGGATAATAGAAGGATTTGTAAACTAGTTCAGTGATAGAAAGAAGAACTTGCCTTAAGGAAAATAAGACTTGTATTAAAGGTTGCATTTCAGTTTGAGGTAGTTGTAGAATCAAAACTGCTTGCATATGATGGATATTATGTACTGTAATGAATCCCGTTGAAAATGCAGTCTATAAATATGTGTTAGTCATTTTAGCATCAAGTGAAAAAGTGTAACTTGATAAATATTTAGTTAGTAAGGAAGCTTTAAAATTTAAGAAGAAATGATAGTGAATATAAAAGTAGAAAAACAATTATTTTAATTGTTATCTTTAACTCTAAACCCTCTGGAATTCTGTACAATGAAAAAAATCAAGCATGCGAAGTTACCATAAAAAAAGATGGTTCAAAGGTTGAAAATGACATGCAAACCACTTCCGATGTCGTGTCTGAAACTTTACATGAATCCTTATGTTTGGATCAAGAACTATTTATGAGAAAGTTCAAGAAATAATAATTAAAAGTTTGATCTGACCCTTTCATGAGTTCAGCAAAACCGAAGTAATAGCAGGGCAAGAAAGCTGTCTTGTGAATAGTCATAATAATTTTATAAAGTAAAATCAAAATTAATCAAAGATTGAAATTCAAAAAAATAATGAGGAACCGAGTTGGTTTGAGTACATATTTGGTCCAATCACTTTAATGGCTTTGCTTCTCACAAAAGTGTTAATATCTCCACGACTAGTACCAGTAATAAATTGTCCTGGATTTTCTGGCACCATAACCATACAAGTCACAGTTGTTTTTTGTAATGTACAGAAGTTACTGCAAACAGCTCAATTTAAATTTTCGAATCATAATGATTCTGAAAGAAGAGATATCTAGTTTATCACAAAGCACCGGTCGTCTGCAAGAATTGATCATGTTGGATAAAATGTTTTCACAAGAATTTATCATTTTGCAAATAAAAAGAACCACCAAAACCACATTATTCTTTTGTGTAACTTATCAAGTGAGTTGATGCATTAGAATAGGATACAGAAATGAATTTTGTTGAGAATTTCATAGAGATTGACCTTGACACTGGTCTTATTACCATTGTCTGGCTCAATTTCAATTGCGCTCCTGGCCTTAATCCAAGATCTTCTTCATCCACTGTTAATGATGATAGTTTATCATTAATTACTGTCCATATATTTACAGTACCAACTTCGTTTATAGTTACAATCTGGTATGTCTCTGGACTGCAAGACGAAATTTCTTCAAGTGAACGATATAGTAGTAAAAATTTCGTTATTTCATATAATTTTTGTTTCAAAAATTTCCAAATTATTTACAAACGTTGAAGTTACTTGTTTACAGCAATCGAAGTTTCTGAAATTGCTACAATTGAGGCTTGCTCGTCGAGTTCTTGGATTTTTAAAGCCCTGAAGGAGGTGTCGTAAGCTGGAGTCCTTAACGGATATGTTTTGTTATTTTCAGGCCATCGTAAAACTGATAAAAACAACGAATCACGCTCTCGCAGGTCATATGCCACGCAACTTCCATCGTTCTGTTTAAGTGTGATTATTTTTGAACAATACAACAAATGAATAACTTTCCCTCACTATTCTCTTCATTTAACAGATTCATCTTAATTAATAAATTTAAATAATTATAATGTATTCACATACAAATGGAATATTATAACTTGAAAGCATTGATATATGCATTGTGCATATATGTTGTCAATTACTTTTTGCAACTTTTTCCTATATTTTGTACTCTAAAGTATTTTGCTTGAATTCACACTTGGCTGTGACCCTAACGCTGACCTATTGAACTTGTGACATTTTTGAATTTAAGGTAGAAAGTGAAGGAATGTTAATCTAACTTGCCAGGCCAGCAAATATAGCACTCGTACCATCCGGTGCCATGCAAAGGCATTGAATTTCGTTTTCACAGAGTAATATTCTGAAATCAGCATCAGATTCGTCATAGTTATTTTTTGTCAATTTAATTTGTGAACTAATTTCAATCAACTGCTTTGAGAAATAACAAAATTTCCTTTCAATAATTTAGTCTAATATTCGAAAAAATTGACTTGTGAATAATCCTAATAATTAATTGCGAATTCTACCGTGTTGGGTGATTTGATATACAAATATTGAATTCAACAAGAATACTTTTGCCAATAATACTTTCGTCTTCTGTCTCTTCAATGTAAAATGCTATGAACAATAAATCTTCGCGATGCAGCGCGCATGTAACTTTCGAAGCTGCAAGTTTTTTCACTCTTGCAATTTGCTGTAGTATAACATCAATGATTTGAATGCCTCATTCATGCTGATTCCTTCAAACTTATTGCAACTGAATGCAAACTTACACTTTGTAAGACTGCCAGTAGAAAACTTGTTATAACCTGCGCTGCATTTAAGGTAAGAATGAGTATAGTCAAGTTTCGGTTCCATCGAGCTTTTCGACGATTGCGTCAAGTCAATCAAAACCTGAATTATCAGTAATAATCTTCACTTTATCAAATAATATACAAATATACAATTTCAGTTTAGTATGACAATTGAGCCGAAATTTATATTTGTAATAAAATGTTGACAATTTATACTTGTATTCATTTTTAATTTCAGATATAATGCAGACTCATTTACTAATAGCAATAAGTGTAAGTATGCGATTTTGGTTGAATAAGTTGCTGAATGAAGTACATAATTTTGTCTTCGTCATATCATTCTTATCATATGATGGAATAAATTAATCGCTAGCACTAAAAGAAATCAGTTATACTGTAATTAGAAGACTTTTGTAGTAATTAATAACTTAATAAATGACGTTACTACTTTGTCAGTAATATATTTAAGTTCAAAAATCTTTGCATCATTACTGGTTGTTCAATTACCTGACCAACAGTAGTAACAAAATGACGCAATTTGTTTGTTTTAGAAGGATTCATTTTAAAGAATTCAATTTCCTGAAGAGTGAAATTTTCATTCGTTCTGTTGCTCTCCCAATCATTTTCAATGCCACAACCTTTAGAATCTGAAATATAATTTGAAAATTTACAAAATCAGGAATATTTTTGAAAAATTTTTGACTTAGGTCTGTAAAGCCAAAAAATGACTTCTTGCTTAGTTTTAATGGTACATTTCTGTTGTAATATCAAATATGATCCCAGTAACGTGCAGAAAAAGTAAATACTAATGTTAATTGCCTGGATGTGGATATTGGGTCCAGACAGTTTCTTGATCTACTTCATCCGTTTGAATACTGATATCTACGTCATCTTCACGTGTTTGCGTTTGAGCCTGTAATTTTTATAGTCTAAAGTTTGTGTATCTATATTTGTATGAAAGCACCTTGTGAATATTAAATTTGATTAAATTTAAGCAAACTATTTGCTTTTTTATAAAAAATTCAAACGAAAAGATGCTGTAATGAGCTTTATTGTAAGAAAAAAGGATAATATTTCAAATTTGAATTAATTATTTCAGATTATTCTAACCTGGCATTTATTTGTATGGCCAAACATTTGCATATAGAAGTCATAATCACGAATCGGATAATGATCTAGTAATTCAAATTGTATTCTTTCCATTCCTGTTGTAAATTATCACTAAATCATTCAAAATTTTGTTTTTTGCTGTACTTTCACTAAATTTTTTAAATATAATACAAAGAATTTTGTCATATATTCACTTATGTAAATGAAATAAACAGTGATTTTAATAAGAATTTTCTATAAAGATTTATTTCACTCATAACAAATAATACCAATTAGTTTGGTTAATATTTGATAGCGATGTCGCACTTCATAATTTTCTGTACAGTCTGTTGTAGGCAAATTTGTAAGATCAATTTCTCGATTTTGGAATTTGAAATCTTTGTGAGACTGAAATATGATTGGCTAAATTCATTCAGTTATTCTAATTTAGTTATTTTCTGTGTTAATTTTTTTGTATCAGTAATTTTGTACCAATACTTATTATTTACAAAATAATAATATTACTGCTTGGTAGTGGCATGATTTATCTTTTCAAAATTATTATTCTGAATTGTTATCACAAAAATGTTTAGAGTTGCATTTAGATAGCAAGCATTAAAAACATCGGTGTCAAAATTACTTCAGCAATTTTCATTAACAATTAGTTTTTCTAAAAGTGTTGTTGATATTATGAGTATTGTTTACCAACTTTTTGCATTTTTTTGCTTAAATATTGATAAATTATTAAATTCCAATTATTATGAATTCATTAATAGTTAAGAACAATTCATGAAAATAATACCGTTGAGACTTTAGTATCGTTTTTATGCCACTGAGAGTTTAATAAGCGTTGTAATAATGGTGAATCGAAATCTTCTTCATTCTTGTCGGGTTCGGTAGAAGTGTTCTCATTTATCTCAAATTGAGAATTCAGCAAATTTTTCTGCTCAAAATTCTGATTATTTTGTTCAAATTTTTCCGATTCTTCTTCGCTTTCTGAGTCTTCTTCGAAATCATCAACATAATCTTCAAAATCATCCTGTAAAATACAATTTTGTTGATTATGATTAAGATTTTTAATCTTTCTTCATCAACTGAACTTTAATACTTATTATCAAGTAATCAAAATTATATTACAAATCAGATTTGACTGTGCTTGCTAAACAGCAAGAATCTGAGTAAATAAGTGAGAGTAATTGAATCAAATACAAAACTTAAAATTCATACTATTTTGATTTTACAATAATGTACATTGCTTTTAATATTTTATTGGAGAAAATTCTATTGATATTTAGTCATCGTAATTTATATTTTTCAAAAAATATATTTTACAAAAATAATTTTCGCACTTATAATCCTAAAAATGAGTTACTGCAAAAGTTATTTACATTTATTTGTAGTAAATTTTGTGGAAGAATTTTATTTCAGACAGTTGTAAAATGGCTAGATTTATGGACAAGATTAGGAACATACTTTATAATTGTATTCGTCTAAATTTGACGAAGGCATTTCTGATTCTTTAAGTGATGGAATCCGCTGTAGAAGTGATTTTTTAGATATCTCTGAATGTCGAAAGCTTGATTTTGAACTCTTTCTATTAAGTAATGGTCGAGAACTTTTATCGATAGAATTGTCTTTGATTACATTAATCGAATTGTTGGCAGCATTAATTGTTTTTTGCAATTTTTCTTTTCTGTTTTCAGAGGTATAATTTTTTCTTGACTCCTCTGAAATTGCGTTTCGAATCTTCACGATATTCGGCTTTAACAGCTTACTCCGAGTTTGACTTCTACCACCAGATGGCACATTTCTTCTCGTTTTATCAATTGAGCTGAGAGGAATTTTTTCATCTTCAACAATTGACGTATTTTCAGTAATTTTTTTTTCATTTTTCTTAATCGGTTTGTGAATTTCCTAAAAATATCAACACTTAAGTGTATATTGAATGAACTGAATTTGATATTTTCATTACTTTTGTAAATACGTGTTCTGGAAGTGTACTAAAGTGTGTAATGGGAAATTTGACGGAGTAGAAACTGCTTTTTTCGTCTCCCAAACTAAGAAATAGTCAAAATATTGAAATTTTCAAGCTGTTTTTAAACTATTTTACAAAATTAGTCAATACTTTGTTATGTTTATATGGTATGATATGGTATTGACAATCAATGATATTTGAGTATTACTCTAAGCATTTAATAAAGTATTGTTCATACTGCGATCGTTAATATTAATTCTACTTACCCAAGAAGATAATCATAATAATTGTATTTTAAGTTAGAGTTACTGTAATTTAATTAAAATAGCGAGAAATTTCAATTTTTGTAGTAATAAAATCAGAATTTTTGTGATTCAAACTGCAATTTTTTAACTTTGAAATTGAAATTTCTTTATTATGAATTAATAAGAATAAAATTCGATGCATACATTTTAAAACAGCTCCTGCAAATGTCAATTTGAGTCAGACTTGGAAAAATAATTGACCTAGTTACGTTTAATTCTCATTATGAAGAATTCATACTGAGAATAACGTAACAAATAATTAAGATAACCTCTTTGACCTTAGCACTGTTTCTTCTACTGAAATGAACACGATCTTCTCGTTTTCCTTCGTTCATCTCTTTTAATGATGCATCGTTTGTTGACTGCAAATCACCATCTTTCCTACCGAAAATGAACTTTAAATAGCCACAAAAAAGTATTATTATTATGAGGAAGCTTTGAAAACAAACAAATAATTCAGAAGGAAACAGAAGTTGACTGCGTTCATTTACTTGTGTTTGACAATGAATCTCCTCTCTCTACTTTATTCTCACTCGAAATAATCATTGCTGAATTTCAGTATTGCATGACTGATTAATTATTGATAATAATTAATATAGCAAAATAATCAATTTAGTAAAAAATTTTGCTATTATTGTCAGTTTTCTTGAAAAAAATCTCGGATATGTAATGGCAAAGTCAATAAAGTTAATACATCTTCTGAGTAAGGCAACGGTTCAAGTCATTATGTTCTTAGAGAGAATGTATTTTTTTGAAAGTATTGTTCGTCCCATCAAAAGATTTAGCTGCTTAACTGATCAAAACATATGCTACATAACATGGTGAAAACTTAATATTGGTCCCAAGAAAACACGATTAAAAATTATATTCATTTTTACTTGGTGCATTAAAAAGAAGTTGGTAATCACAGCAAATACAAACTATTAAAATCAAAGTTATCGCTAGAAAGCAAACAAAAGCCATAAAATTCGGTGTCAGTTAAGCAAATCCAATGTTTGAAACTTATGAACTTTAAAATTTGACAAATCAGCAATAAGAGAGAAAAAATTGCAAACAATTGAGATATAAATGATAATATAATTATAATTATAATTTCAACATTCATTAAGTAATAATAAGCTATAATAACTGTACGTATAAATTACTTATAAATTGCATTTTCAAAACTGTGAAATGAAAATGCATAAGAATATAAGAATAAGTCAGTCCGGTGTGCTTTCAGTGAGGATCGGTTGCTGGGTTACCAGTTGTGTGCATAACTGCCAAATAGTTCAAAGGTAATTTGCATTGAAAAATGTAGCTTTTATTTTGCATTTGGATTGGAAATTGACATTTATATGTGATGCAGAGATTATTGTAATGTAAATAAAACGAAACAAACAAAATACGTGAAAATCCACTCCATTGTTGCCATCTGAAATTACTATTTCTATCATTTCAAGTTGTTATTATTGTAATTATTCATAATCTCATGTGTCGTTTTTAAATAAAGTGAGACAGCTGCATAATTGAAGGAAAAGAATGCATAACTTTCAATAATTTTTATAGAATTAAGTATCAAAAAAAATATTATTCTTCCATCCAACTGATTCTCGTAATAAACCAATTAATTTAGAGCATCGCCAAGTGTAAATTAAAAAAATTTAAGTTATGAACTGTTGATAATAACAAAAGTATAACTGAAATTACTTGCAGTTTTTATATTTTTATGAAAAAAAAATTAATTTAGAGATTAATTTTCCAGAAGATAAAAAATTTAAACTCCAAAAATAACCTATAAACTGCTTGTTTTTGTAACCTAACTTTATCTACTCAGTTTCATTTTTGAGAAATTAAGATCGCAATTTCGCGCTTATTTTAGAATTTCTGGGCCAAAAAAGAAAAAGATTAGATTAAACTCTAAAACAAATCGAAAACTTTTTGACTTTTTGACTTGCATCTATTCTTGGAACAATAATTAACTTGTAGAATTTGGAAGCGAAACTTTCATCTTCACTCATCTTTTAGCTTTTTCTACTAGCTTAAAAAGAATCGCTCAAGAACTGAAGGAATCTATCAATTGACTGCTTGTTTGCATTGTGATTCATTCGTTTATTGTTTTAGCAAAAACTTCTCCTAAGCTTTGGCTTCATTCAACCTCCTATCTCAAGTCCCTCAAATGCATTTTTATGCTACCTTATGTCAGCAATTTTAGAATTGTAACTAAATTGTAATCACTGTCAAAAATCATTTTTGCGAAGAACTTTCTTCTATCAAAAAATTTGATGCTATCTTTAATATGTGAAAAGTTTGTGTTAATTGAAAGAATTTTGATTACAATTTGGTTACAAATTGCCGTAAGCTTTGGCTTCATTTCAAAAAGTTTATCAATAAGTGCTGAAAATTTATTAATTTAAATGCAGTATTCATTTGAGGGATAACAAATTTATGCCTTATTTTATTACTAAAATTTTTGAAATTAAAAACAAAATAAGTATTTTTATTACTTTCAAAATAAGTATTTTATTACTAAAATATTTAATACTAAAATATATATTTAAAATATTTATTTATTATTTAATATTTTATTACTAAAATATTCATTTTGAAATGCGTAAATTTTGAATTTTTAATATTCAAAACTACACTTGCAAATTGTTGAAATTAAAAAGTTTAATAATAAGTACTGAAAATTTATCAATTTAAGTGCAATATTCATTTAAAAGATAAAATTTCATGAAAAACTGTCTGATTGATTGCCTGTTATTGCGAGTAATTTTCTACCCTTTCTGAATTCACTTTGAGGGCAACAGCGTCGGTTCTTCCCTTTTGCCCTCGCTGTCTGATTAAGAAATGTATTTTCTTTTTCGCAGGCAACGCTCAAAATAACAACACAAAGTATCCATTCCACACTCACTCCCTCACTTACTCAGTCATTCAGTCATCCAGTCATTGAGTCGCTCGATCAGTCCGCTATTCTATCAGTCACTGAGTTAACTATCAGACATTCAATTAGTCAAGCAGTCATCATCATCTGCTTAGCTAAAAAACTGTCTTCAACCTTTATCTATTTGTTTTACATTAAACATTTTAATAACAGATTTGCCTACTTTTTTAATAATAAAATATCTTTCAACTAAATATTTTTAAAATTTTCAAAACTTAAAGTTATTGGAAATTCCATTCAATACTTTGTTAAGAAATAAAATGTGGAGGTCAGTCTGTTTATCCGTTCTATTGATTCTGCCGCTGATCGTATTCCAGCGCTCTCGCTGTACTTGTCCAGCGTTCAGATTTGTTGTGCTGATCTCTTTTGCTTCGTTCTCGTGACATCCATAACGATTATCGAAGGAGACGCTTCCGAGCGTCTTCTTCAGAACTATCGATTGGATGTGTGCCTCCACATGATCAGATATCCTGATCTCCTTCGCATAGCGTTTATGCAAGTTCGTTACAATCTGATCCAAAGTCATCATATAGTAATTATTTTGGTCCTGCATTTCATCTCTGACCCAACTTTATTAGCAAGTAGGTCATATTTTCGCTCTTCGACTGCTGTCCACCTGTCCTGACTGGTGATGCCAACCTCTGTCAGTAATACTTCATGTCGCTTCTTTTCGTATATCATTATATCTGGTCGATCCACTGTAATCTTTATAGCTGTTCTCACTCGCGTATTGACTCGGATCTGTACGTTCTCATTCGCGACGACCTCCTGAACAGAATGACTTAGCATGCGCGGGAATGCTTTCAGACCATACTTCTTGCAGAGTCCCAAATAAATGATCACAGGACCTCAATGTGTCCTCTTAGTATAGTCATGATTATAACATTTTCTCGCACTGCGTTGCTAATGTTCTACTAGTTCTGCTACTCCTATCTTCTACTTACATATACCCTTGAGTTCCTTCCAATAACGCTGCCTCATATATATTATATAACCTGTACATTATATATATAATGTAGTTGATCTAAAAGTGTATAATGAGTTATATCAAATCCTACATAAAATTAGTATTTCATTTTCAAACATTTCGTAAATTTTTTTTCATATATTTTGGTTTGTTTGATTAAGTAAGTTTTAACTTTTTAATGAAAATGAGTATTTGATTTCAGTGACAAAATGTGCACATAGACTGGTTACCATGTAATCAGTATTATAAGAGCTTGGGAATAGTAATGAGCAGTTACAGATAATGATAGTAAGCAATTAAAAGTTATTAATTTGATTTTTTATTTCAAAGTATAGCCAATCCACTGCTTAATGTTAAATATCCAATACAATTAAAAGTTTCATTTATCGCTTAAGTCGAGTAATAAAACGCGAATCTAACTAAAAGTTGACAAATAATTGAGTGAACTAATATCAAAGAATGAATGAACGAGTGAATGAGAAAATGAATGAATGAGAGAATAATTGATCACAGTACTGATCTTTTAAATTGAAATTTTTTTCAGAAAATTTAAAGTATTAAACGAATTTAGTTCGCTTCTTTCCAGCCATCTTCATAGCATTTGACTAACAAATAGTGCACGGCCTAAATTCATTGGCGCTTGGGAAAATTGTGCTAAAATTTAAAATGTTTTCACTGTCATATCGCAATTTTTAAATTTTTTTAGCTTTTAACTGCGTGATTAATTATGTTTATTTTACTAATAATGCTGTAATTTTATTTTGGCATGTGCTATTAACCAGTGCTTAAATTTGAATTAAATTATGTCAATGAAATGATGACCTTGTTACAACTGATTATGACGATTTTGATAAGGTCACTGTAAGTGATCGTCTTAAATGATCCAACTTTCAGAAGAAACAGATTAGTTAGTGTTTAGACGTTTGAGAAATTTGGGATTGAAAATAATTTTTATTACATTTTTGATTTTCACAGCAAATGATTTTTTTAGGTGAAGGAAAAATATTCCTTCTTGAATTATTATCATTCCATGGAAATGGCAATAGTTGTAAAGCAGAATAATTGTCAGAATCACGTTTTTTTTTAACGCTTTTGTGAATATCTAATTTGAATATTTGCTGTGCCAACAAACCGATCTTCACGCGCAAATGAATCATTTACTTTTCTCCCCAGTACTCTTGGTATTTAGTGTGTCAGTGACGCATTGAATAAGTGAGCATTTATGCGAAACGTACTTCTCGTCAAATAAACGTAACAATATTCGTTCATTATAAGAACTCAGAAAGCACTGATAATAAAAGTTTAATCCATACGTTAATGTGGAATTTCACTACTTATGTGCGGACATAAAAGCAAAATATAATAGCATCATACACAGTATTAATAGCAATAATAAGAATAATAGCATCGATGCTTTCGTTGTTTAGACTTTGTATTAAAGTAAGAGCATTTATAGTAATAACAGCATTATTAACATTGTAGTCAGACAACATTGGTAAGTGATAAACAGTGATAAATACAATGGAAAAAAACAAACAATTGCTATTGTGATGACAACGCACTGTTATTCGAATGTTATTGTGAGATTACAGAATATCTTTGCATACAAAAATGCACGTAATTGAATTGCTCACAACTAAATTCATACGTTTGACTTTCAAAAATTCCAAATTAATTACTTTCAATTTCAAGTTAGTTGAACAGGTTTTGCATTAATCACAATGCCATATATATAGCCCTTCTTAACTTTTTGTAGCGATTTTCTCACTTCTCTTCACTACCACTTACTTCTTCATTTCAGAAATGTGTGTGTGAGGGTTTTTTCTTTTTCAATTTCGGCAATTAATCTTCTGATTGCATTTGCTTAGATTTAATAAAAAAATCATTTTTCTGTCATTTTTAGAAGTCAAAGTGTTATAAATTACTTGAATGCCATCTCAAACTTGTTGGGGTCGGAAATTAATTAATGACTCTGATAAACTTTACTATATTGACTGCAAATCATTTCTTCATCAAAAAATGTACATGCATCTTCTGAACTATGGGAAGCTTAGTATTATTTTATCATCATTTTAATAATAGTAATAATAATAATAATTGTTATTATTATTATTATTGTTATTATTTATTATTATTATTATTTTCCACGACATTTACTTCTATTTACATAATGCGTTTCATCCTCGATATATCTTTGGTATTCATTTCCGAATGTAAATGAAAATATCAGATAACAAGTGTGAGAGCAAGAAAAGTTAATTTTTCCATACTTTTCTTCACAATGTTCACTGTTTTTATTTTTGAATATTTATCTATGCTTTTAAGCTGTAAAATCAAATTTGCTTTTCAGTTTAATTTTTCCATTCGCAATTTTTTTTTTCAATTTGTAATATTTCCTACACATTCTTAATAAACTCTTATAAATATTGCAATTTTCAATTTATGTAAAACAAATTTCGAATTTAGTTCTGCACAGAATAAAAAGTAACTTTACTGATTTTTGTCACAGAATTGTTGAGCATTGGTTCCAAATCTAAGAATCGAACATAATGGCGTATGTGAATTGAAATTAAATGGCACTGTTCAATTCATCAAAAAATTTTCGAGCAAATGGACATGCATTTTGTAGAGATCAATTAGAAAGTGTATCACAAGTAGTTCAAAAGTGAATGTTTAAGTAATTCGTACAAAGTGTGAAAGTTTTCAGACATTCTTTAAATTAATATTGCATTTAATAAAAAGGTATAGAATACTTAATACTATGTATGAATAAATTATAACAGTAATTAATTGATCGAATTCGTTTTTCTGTTTTAATTTAAAAGTTGCTCAGATTATTGTGAACCATACAAATCATGCCTAATTTCGTTAATTTAAAGTTCAATTATTTTACTGTAAAAGTGCTTTTGTATAATACTTGCTGTGAAATTATGATAATTATTTTTATGTTCGATTTAATTTACTCGTTTGATTCAATGTAATTTTCATCAGAAAAATTAAACGTAAATTTAAAATTTAAGATTAAATTGCAGGAAATTAATTTCTCAATTTCACCGTTAACATTCATTTCTCCAATGAGCATTGGGAAATGAACAAGGCATCAGTAGAACTGTACGAATACGAAAATATGGTAAACAGTAATCGTCAAGCAGCTTGTAGCACTATTCGGTACATAGCAACACCAACAGCACCTAAACTTGAGGTAACTATCAATCAGGTCAGTTCTTGGTCAAGCAAAAGATTAAAAATTTCATGCACAATAAAGATACTATTATTTATTTTTATTGAACATAATCAAAAACTATCATTTTGAACTTATTTAAAAAATTTTTTAAATAATAAAATTGCTGTTTTCTAACCAAAAATTCTAAACATAAATACAATATAATATACATTCATCTACTTCAAACTATTCGCTAATAAGTCGTAAACTATTCGATAAAAATGGAGCACAAATCAGCTCAAATAGTAAGTTGTTGCTTCGTTTGATAAAAATCTCTGCAATAATTAGAAAAGAACTGTTTTGTTTGTGTAGAACTTTTTAAACGATATAGTTATTATTTACTTGTAATAATCAATGATGAAAATAATAATAAATGTTATATAAAACACGAAATTACAGAGTTGTGATGGTCAGTCTCATTCCCAGTCTAAAATTCGCAGACCACCACCTTATAGTCCGCCATCACCTCCACCAACGGATTATGCGGAACCAGTAACAGATGTAAGAAAAATAGGCCAAGAAATGCAAACTATTAGTGTTTTAAAAATAGCGTTATTGCAAGGAGTGATCGGAAGTGATCATTTTATATTTTATCCATTTTAACGTCCTTTAATTTACAACGAAAAAATTGTGCTTTAATATAAAACTTGAAAATTCACTTTATGAAGATTATTTCTAAAAAACTAATTCCTAGAATTAATTATTAGCTCACTGAAAAGAAACTTTTTGTTAGCATTAATGTGTTATTTGTTTGCTTTCAATTTTTTTTTCACGTACTGTAAATTTTTCACGCTGTATATTAGTTGCAACAATATCAGTACATAATGATATGTTATTTTAAAAGATAAATTTTGCATCAAAATGTTGATCTAAATAAATGATCAAAAATGTCAGCCAATAAAAAAGTGACAAAAAAATATTCAGGAATTAGATTATGTAATGTAAATTACCAAACGAACTGATTATTGAGTATTTCAATTTAATATGGATGAGGTAGACGATATTTGCCTAAATTAAGTAATTCTAGTTATATTTAACAATTCTATTGTTTAAGAAATTCAATTATTGTAATATTTTTATCCGTTTTTTTCCAGCTTTAATGTTGGCAGGAGGAATATGGTGTGTGTACGATGCTCCAGGATACTGCCCTTATTATTCTGCAATTTGGACATCAGTATCATATCTCGTAAATTCCTTGATAGGTACGATAGCTGGCAAGCGTGCTACAATAAATTTTTTCGTTGCTTATTTGGTTCTGTCATTAGTATGCATGATGATGTGTACAGTCAGCGCTGCAATTTCTGCTAGGTAAATGCTTTTACTTCTGAATTGTTTTATTGTCATTTGTTATATTGTAGTGAAACAATTATTAAATATTAATAACATAGCTAAATATGCGTGTAAAATCTTTACTATAAAGTATTGCTTCAATTTTGTGCTAGAAAAAATTTAATAACAAGATTATCTCTGTTTAATAATTTCTTTGAGTCTGAAAAGTATTCTTCGTTTAAAATACTTTTCTTGGAAATAATTTTAAGTTTAAAATTTGTAGAAATTAATTTTACATTTTCAAAACATTTTTCGACAAGTTGAAAATTTTCAGGATATTTTGCAATTGATGAATGATGGGGATATCAAAAAATAATGCATGGATTATGATAGCAGTTCAGTAGTTTTACTTGAAATAGACTTTAAGGTTTTAAAAAATTTAATTACAGAAATTGGCAGCTGACTGGTACTTACCAGCACCCTAAAATTGATCGCAATCAAGCATTTTGCGTGATTGGTGAGCATGACATTCCACGCTTACGATATATTTTCACGCAAGTTAATCGGTATGATTTCAAACAATGCTTATTTCAGTTAAAAATAGGCATTGCTATCAATACTCTACAGTTTATTGTTGCTATTATACAAGGTTAGTTTCTTATTTTTCAATAAAATATCATTTTTTTAAAGCAATTTTATTTATTTGCTTTTATATTTTTTGAATATTAATAAATAATAAAAAAGATTCAAGTGGGAATAATAACGATGATGATAATGAAAACAATCCTCTAGCAGAGCAAACAAGATAATGATTTGTTATTATCTTGAGTAGTAGTTAGAAGGAGCACATTAGTACCTAAAATATTGGCTTTAAAATTGTTTCATAGATTTTCATACATATCTTAATTCATTATTTATTTAAAGCAAAAAATCTTGCATTCATAACACTAATTTACTTTATTATCGAGAAAATATAAATTTTAAACTTTCGAATATATATTGATAAAGCGATATGTAAAATTTCCTAAAGATCTTATAATTCAAATTTTAAAATATTTTCTGTGATAATTTTTCGAATTTTACCGCTAACTTGACAAAAGTATAACTTGTTAAACTATTTGATTATTTTTAGCTATGCTTTGTTTTGTTTCGTCTATTATGTGTTGTAAACGAATATGCACGAAGTGTTTTGGGGCACAACTTTGATTACTATTATTCGTCATCAAAATCAGATGGTTCATTTTTGTCGCCTTATAAAGTTTAAATAATTGTTGGTGATAATATTTATTAAATTTAGTGTATTATGCTATTTCAGTTTCTGAAAAATTTTGCTCTTAATAGTTCAAATACCATATTAGTGACTAGTGAGCTACTTCTGAGTAAGACTAAAGTTGTGTTGATGGCATGAGAAATTTTACCTCTTCTTAATCAAATGGAAAAAAAATTGTTAAATTTGCATATTACATATGTAATTTGCATATGATTGTAAAATTTATCGTAAAATAAAAGATTCGAAAACTTGCTTCACATTTTATAAACGTATGAGTATTTATGCAATGCTGGTTCTTTTTTTTCTGATTTGCATTTCAAGCAAAATCATGAATTGCAATATGGACACAGAAACTTCAACCGGCGAACACTCTGAACAGTTCTGGAGGAAAATGGGTTGGAATTCTGGATTCTACCAATTAAGTTATAGAAAGAATTAAATATTGAGAAAATAATAAACTAAGTTTCATGAGTAATCTGACAATTCATTAAGTAAGATAACTTACCAGTTATAACATAGCCTGTCGATAAAATGTTATTATGTAAAACGAATATAAAAATTATTACACCTTATTTTGAATAATTATTCGATTCTACACATGCATTTATGTGATTAGTTTTTAGGTTGTGACCCTGGAAAAATTGTGGAGCATGGCAGTTATTGTTACCAATTTTTACCAGATATACGAGTACATTACCAGTTATTTATTTGTTAAGCTTGCTTTTGATTGAAAATTAATGACTAAGACTTTTTATTTACAGACATTTTGGCTATATCACAATTATTAGATAAAATTAGTAAAATTTGCTTTCCAAAAAATATTCGTATTGTAATTTTAAAAATTAATCTTTGATATATTTTTTATGTTAATGGAAGTAATAACGAAAGATTTGATGACATATTGTGCAAAGCTAATGGACGACAAGAAAGTTTAATTATTGAATCAGATGATGAATGGAATTACATTAGAGCTCTTATTGAAAGTATTTATAATAATAGAAATCACAATTTTTAATTTAAAATCAAAACGAAATTGAGAAAGATTGAAATGTAATCAAATTTAACAGAAATAGTTCGAAAAAAAGAATCGAGCTAAATCTTAATTTTTAATTTAATTAAAATCGAATTCAACCAAAAAACTATTAGTAATAATTATTGCACAAATACAATGCTAGATTAATTTTAATATGCAATAATGATGAATGTAAACTTGAGTAAGTTGATTTAAATGTGAGCAAGTTTATTTATGATCGAACTTTTATTATTAAATATGATCAAATTTGGAGTATAGATAGATATGATAATTTGCATTGCAATCGAAGTTGAACATATTTAGCAACTGATTTCGTATAAATATTGTAAATCAAAATAATTTAGTAACTCCTCGCAACTATTTGTAAATAACTTTTATTACATCTATGCTCAACATTGACTTGTAGTACAAAAACATTATTCTGATTTAGAAGAAAAAATAAATTAACTGATCTAAAATAAATGTTTACTGTTCATAATCACTCTACCATTCGTGCAAATTTTTTTTCAAATTAATTTAATTGTACTAAACATTCATAATTACAATGTGTAGGTACTACATTGGAAATGCAAAAATTAAATGTGACCTCATTGTATGTAATGCTTGGCGGAGTACAACGTTATGGGAAGTTTGAACCTGAATCAGTTGATGCTTATCAATCAAAGCTGATCCATGCTCATAGTAATGCTTCTAATTTACCTTGTGCTCGGTACGCTTTGGTTGGCCGTTTTACGCCAACAAGTATGATATAATTTTAATTTTTGACCTATTTCATGAATTACTTAAACAAAATTTTAACGTGGCTTACTTACAATGATTATTAAAGCAACACTCAAGTTGAAAACAATTTCATCTGAATGTAATTAGCAAGTAAAAGAATTAGTTAGAGTTCACTCTACTGGACTTGCACTGAAAATTTCACTGATATCTCCCCATTTCTAGATAATAGCAAGTTAGAAATACTCAAGTGTTTTTTTATCACTAAAAGAACTGATTTTTTTTGCCAACTTTACAATGTATCTCATTTATGACGATTTGTTTCCATGATTCCATACAATTTGCTTAAAGTTCAATGCTTTGATAAGTTATCTTAAATAATCAGTGAAATGATCTTCACTTTATATATGGCTAGTATTACATTACATTACTAAGTCATTTTAATTTCTACAAGTAAACTTTCTATACACTGAGATGATAAGAAATAAATCTGAAGCTATACTTTGCAGTATGGCTGCAGTTCCTCGTTTATTGAAAGACCTTTTGAACAGATGAAAATTGCAAAAACTTTCAAAAAATTAAAATCTTAGCAAGTACCAAGTCAAACTACTGATAATTAATCTGTTATCAATAGTTTTGAATGTAACTTATCAAAATGTACTCTCCGATTCAAATATGCAATGCTAAGTCTTCCAAACTGCTAATTGTCCTTCACTTTATGATAATTTTTGCTTGCGATAATTGAAATAATCACTAGACATTAACTATTGAGTAACTTTTACCGGATACACTCATGTCATCCATGGTATTAAATTTAATTTGATCACAGTAATTTATTTCTGCTCCGTGCTGTGCTCCTACGATCAGTTTTTCTAACGAACTGCTTAAAGTCAATAATTTTATTACATTTTTAAGTTTTCAAAAATTACTAAAAAAGTTTGCATCAAATCTTTGATAAAGTAAAATAAACTTGAGTGCATTTAAGATTTTATATATTAAAATTAGCAGAATCAACACTTTCGTCTGCATGTTTTAATACTACAAATATTTCAGTAATCAATGTAATCCATAAAAGTTCAAAATGTCAAATCTTGATGCAGTGAACAACCAGATTTTTAATGACAATTTTTTAGATTTTAAATCAAATGAGTCATTCAAAGATAGAAAATGAATTTAATTGTAACAGTCTGAAAAGTAAAACACTATAGTGATTAGCAGCCTAGCTTAACTCTGTAATTACAGGGCCAGTTGAAACCTCAGTAAATATGATACCATGCGATGATGTAAAAAACTATAGATGGATGGTACTGTGTAAACGATCAGTAAGTTTTTGAGAAACTGTCTACAATTTTTTACATCAGAATCCTAGATAAGCTATCAGAATTTACCAATTTATTTCACTCATTCATAACTAAAGTCAGTTGACAAAAAGAGTATGTATAGATCAATGAATGATAATTTCAGTCTTTGCATCTTAATTTTCAAATGCAATTTGATCAATTTCAGCGTTTTGCCTTTGGGTTATTTACAAAAACCACACCAACGATACATTTTTCCATGTTTGGAACAGGTACATTATTTCTGCAGTTCAATTTTACAAGACTTGATCAAACAACTGATTTACATCTTGTTTTACTTTCTAACTGAGAAGTGACTTTGGGCAGGGAGAATATTATCTTAAAGAAATAGTGGATTACATCCTTGAAGAGGTAAGAACTCCTAAACTTATCCAACATCCTAAAAATTTTTAAATCCAAATATTACAACAATGTAACGGGCACGTCATTGATACAGATGTAAATTTGACTCAAAATTATGAAAATTTGCAGTCCCACCAGATGACTATGAATGGTTAGAGCAGAGTTCAACTAGCTTGCAACCTATAACTGGTATGTTTTTTCAAACGACCAAAATCAACGCAGGAAATTTAAGTCTCACAAAATCTTTAGTGCGAATATGATTTATTTTAAACATAATTTCCTTATCACTATTTATTTTTTTTGAAACTAAACGATACCAAAAAGTCTTTATCAAGAATACAAGATTACTTATTTAGCTAGTAAATTTACTAATTGTGTCTATATATAAGTCCAGAAACAAACTAAATCTTTTACTTATACTACAAATTACTGTCTATTATCTTGCAGGTTTTGTGGTAGCATTGTTTATATGGTCTTTGATATACCATTATATTGCTTCGAAATAGCACTGGAATCATTTTATTTAAAATTATTATTAATTTGTTATTATTTCGTTAATGATATTAAAATTCCCGTAATAATGACTTGTATCAAGATTATAGAGGCTTTGACAAGTTTTTAAAATGGCAAAAATACAACAATATCAGTCTAAATTTTCTACAAAAAAAACATACATATAGTAGTGTAAGTCAGTACAACCAAATTAAGACATACTTCATAGTTGAATTCTCAAAAACAAGTGAAACATAACATTTTACCGATAGAAAAATTTCCGTTCAATCACTATACCATTACCAAAGGTGATATTCATGTTTTAAATTGTTTTCACTGAATATAACCAATAAATAATGCCAAAAAAAATCTAATAATCCTGTCTTTGCTTTCTAATTCATCATTAAAACAGGAAAGTAATCAGATCTCATTATATTTAAACTTGCTGACAAATTCATCTCGTTACTGATCAATCCATATACTGAAGTAGTCCTTCTTGATCATTTCTTATACCAGTATTTGATCGCTTTTCAACTAAAATTCATATTATTATACAATAATAATTGGTAGTGAATACTGAAAGCTTTTTAAGTGCAACATATTTTTTTGAAATGCAATTCTAATTTTCGACTGCCGAAAACCTTTTGAAATATATACTTTCAAAATAATCTTCAATATTCAAATCTTTACAGTTAGAAAAGCAATCATTCCAACTACTTCTGAAGTCCTCATTTCGTTCGCCATTTCCGATTTTGCAGTTCACAGCACATAGAAATTGAATTCGAGAAAATGCTGCACATATCAATATTTTTACGAAAAAAATTCGAACTACAAAATATTTCACAAAAGCTTTAAAAGTAGAAAATTTGTCACACTTCTATAATATATACAAATAAATATTAGGGTCTCAAAATTTCTACAATGTCACTAATTTCATTACTTAGAATCCCAAAGTACCAATCACAAATTCCAAAACACACTGATCTATAAATATATATTCTAATAAATTTAACATGAAATGATGAAAAGCTAAGTCTGAAAAGTATATAAAACTCAATAAATTGCATAATTGGATGCTATCTTGAACAAATCGAAATGATATCATATAGTACGCTTACTCTTCGAGACAGAGGCATCAATACAACACCAAAAATTCACACCATTTAATAGAAAGTAAGAGTAAGAGAATCAATACAAACTACCAACAAGAAAGTATGAAAAAGTTACTAGAGTTAAACTTTGAGCATTAAGCCTTGAAGTGTTTCTACACACGAAACGATCTTCGCACATTAAAATTCTATCTTGTAATATGGATTGCCTTGAATGTCAACTAGCAGCATAACCTATACTTCAAAGAAAAGAATAACAAGTCTTAAAAGACGTAAATATTATCGTCTGTAAACGTCCAATACAAATTTTCGTATGAAGAAGCAGAAATCAAGCAAAGGAACACAAGCTAACATGTAGAACAAAAGTGCCAAGTGAAGAATTCAAAAATTTTTTTAAATTACTAGTCATTTCTTTCTAAAATAACATGGCAAATTCTGTGCCTAAATGATTCCAGAAATCAAATTTGCCAATATAAATTTAAAAAAATAATAAGTTAAAAACTGAAAAATGAAGATAATAGCAAATACAGTAATATCCAACAAAAAATATGCTTCCAAAATTGTTTAATAACTTCTACAAAACAGCAACATCAACAATTTCTCAAAAAAATTTGGATGTAACTTGGTTAGAATGTTTCACATGTACTTCAAATTTAGCCAGAATACTTGAAATCAGTTTTCAAACAATTTGATTTCTAGAGCTGACAATAAAAATGAAATGTGAATTAAAAAGTGCCGAAAAAACTGCAAGAAAGGCTGCTATTTGGTAGCAAAATATAAAAGTACTAAAAATTTTTGATCTGTCATAAAAAATCAGCATTGAATAATTCGGATATCTCACAAACTACGACCTACCGAAGACTGCTTAACGACTGCAGACGCCCCAGCAACAGTAGATATGTTCTGCAAAGTTCGATCATTCTCAACTAGAAATTTTTGTAAGTCGATTACTTTTGTCCCCACACGATCCATCGAATGAATAAATCGACTTTTATGTATAAGGCATGAAAATATTGTGAACACCACAACAATAGGTACTGAAACATGAAATAAGATTTTTGTAATTTTCAAAATTGAAATAAGGCAGAAAAAATATGAATGAATGATTTTTTCTGCTATTCATCAAGAAATAACGTAAGCTACTTTTCTACTTCAACTTCTTTCGATCCAGAAAAAAAATAAAGATTTTACAGAAAATAAATATAACTTACTCAACATGACAGTTGTTACATATGCGGCAGTGATATAATTAACTGAATAGAATTTTACGAAAAATATCACTCCAATTTCGATAAGAAATAACATTAAGCCAACGCATGTACTAAACAACCATGACAAATCAATGTAAAATCTAAAATCGAAATATTTCTTTAAAATAAACACTTAAATATATACGAAACCAAGAAAACTTTTATTTTATTTTGTGTTACAATTCAGTACGATCACGAACAATTATTCGATTAATCTTTTTTTGAGAAAGATTTAATGTTAAACGAATTTTAAACACCAAAAAATCAGTATGCGTCAAATAATGTGACAAAAATAATATTCTAAAAATAAATACCTACTTAAGTCGAATATGCGGTGAATCTTGTGTACAACCGTTTGCTTCCATGTAAGGCAATATACAAGTCGACATCATTAATGCGAGAAGATGAACGGATACAAGAAGTGTTGTAACTACACCAAATATTATCAATAAATATGGTGGCGTTGCTTGATCATATTGCAACTCTACAAGGGCAACCTCAAAAATATAAAGCTCTCTCAACTTTTAAATTGCTAACTTTTTGGTGAAAAAAACTAGCGGTTAATGTAATCGTAATAATATCATAATAAATAAGTTATAATGATGGGTGATTAAGCAGTTAAATAAACTAACAGATAGATAATTTACTATGTATAAACAATAAATATATATATATTTTGCAAATTGTGTTTGTAAGCAAACTACGCAGAGAAAAATTTTTTTAATTTCTAAGCTACTTACCATTGCAAAACCTGCTAACAAAGCTGATGTTCGTGAGCTTGCTTTAAGTTGCGCACGACTAAGATCATAACGATACTTCTCTAGAACAGATAGCTCACCACGATACCTAAAAACTACTATAACTCAATAGAGATTAGAGTAATAATTTGCAAGTGAACCAACCTGTTCTCTATCATTAAGCTTTTGTTTGCTATAATTCTACCATCATTTTGTTTTGATGTACTTCGATCTTGCACCATTGATGCCAAAGTAATCTTATAATAATTACAATAATGACAACATGATAAAAATGAAAAAAATTAGCAGAAATCTGTAGGCGGTAATCATTACGAAAATTAAAAAAAACTATATATATAAACAGTTCAAATCTTCATTAGGCATCACAAATAACTCTCTAAGTACATCTGTACTGAGAGATTAGACCAAAAAAATTCAGCAAATTAATAATACTTTTAGTAGATAGTAATTTACAAGACAATAAATTTGTTATATTCACTTAAGTGATAAAGGGAATAAAACAAGCTAAAAGTGTTCTGAAGATGCAGATGAAATAAATATATTAAGTAGTTAGTAAAACAGAAACACAGTTCATAAAAATCATAGAATGAACAGAAGACATTTGTACAACTGCATGGTCGCTGTAGTCATCAAATAACTAAATACTGTAATGTTACATTGCAAAGTGTCACATTGAAATTTGACACTTGAATGAAATTGTATGCATTTTGTTAGAAAATAAACAAGTATAAGCTTGAATGGAAAACTTATCATAGATAAGTAAGAACCAAAATTCAAGCATTTTATTCCTTCTCGTGTAAGCCTTCCCTCTCGAATATGACAACCAACAGCAAAGCATAGCCATTCAATTTCTATAGGATAAGCGAAAGAATACTTCATTTGTCTTTGCTTCGAAACTAGACAGTTACGAATATTTACTCTGGAAACATCGTGTGACATTATTTACATCTGTCAAAGTAGCAGTAATAACAAGTCGCTTATCATTTCGCTTTCTCAGTTCCAATATCATTTTTTGGCAGTGAATTTAGAATAATTTAACTTAATAAAACTGAATCTACCTCATTCATGAAAAACCCTGTTAGATGCAAACTTCTCGAAACCCCACTAACTGTTCTTTTCACCAACTTTAGACTGTGTTAAATGAGTACAAAACTTAGAACATAATTGCATATGTAGATGAAGAAATAGCGCTGAGGTACAAAAAATGAAATTACGTAACTTTTTAAGTGTAATAATAATAGAAATTTAAAAGACTAGAGTAGAAGTATGAGCGATTTAAAAAAAATGAACTAAAAATTAACCATTTTTCATTTGTTTTCAATTGTAACAAATTTTTTAAAACTGACTGTCTAGAAAAAAAACCTACTTTATGTCTAGAAAGAATAAAAATTAAAGTATAAAAAGAATCAAAAAATATTTTCAAAATTTTACATGCAATTTATTTTCTGGCGGACATGCATAATTCATTATACACTACAGATTATGAATATAAATTAGAGATATGTTTAATCTGTACGTAATCTGTTAGCATTTATTAACGGAAGAAAGTGTCGGGAATGATTCTTCATTTCCTTATTAAATGTCATAACATTTAAAACTTACAATTAGACACATGATTCCAAAAAACAGAAAAAGAAGCAAGCTACTGTATGGATAGGAAACACAGGGAGTTGAATGTCGTGTATAGGAATACAAAATAAGTGAAAAAAATCATCACAGAATAATAGTATTCATAAAAAATTCTGAATAAGAGGCATGCTTTTTATTGAACAAACCTTTTAGAAAGAAAACAAAAAAACAAACTAAATCATTCACAAAGTTACTGCATAATTGCGGATAATTTATTGAATATTTAATCAAAAAAGGATAACTAAACGTGACGAAAGTAACACACACTTGACAACTAATTTTTATTTTGAATATCAAACCTAATGTTCTAATAAACCATTAAAAATTCTGAGTAAGAAGCACCTAATATTCTACTAAACCTAATAAGAAAATGTGAATTAAAATTTATCTAGTGAAGAGTTGGTAAACAAATTTTTACATTTATCTCAAAACTTATGCATATCAGGCTACAAATGTGTTACTGTAAAGAAAACAGTTAAATCAAACCAATAAAATGTAGAAAAAATATAAGAATCAAAGACTTACTGATTTTGTGAAGCATGAAAAAGTGGTCCAACTGCCACGGTAGAAGGTGAGGAAGTTTCCATATGTTCTAGCACATTTCCTAGAAATCATCCACTTTCATCAAAAAAATCTATGAACAGCTCGTCTACGTATTGACTGATATTGCCATTTGTATTTTCTGCAGTCAGATATTTGAGAATGCACTTTTATGTTTCTAAGTAAACACAAAATAATGAACCACATTTACAGACCTCGTAGAGATGATATACTGACAGCAGACAATTTTGATTGTGGATCATGAAAACTTGCATAGCTATTCGAATAAACGGAGGAAGCTGTAAAAAAATTTCAATACAAGCCAATTATTAAATTTAAAATACAAAAAACTGCAATTAACATTGGGCAACTTTGAGATATCGACTGATTTTTGATGTTAATATGTTGCTTAAATAAAATACTTCAAACAACTTGGAAAACAGAAATGCAGTAACTGTAACTCATAAAAAACTTTTGTTTTCAAATACCTCTGAATTATTTTGCTTAATAAACGATATCAGGGATGTAAATGTGATGGAAGCGCCAGTTTGCTACGGATTTGATCAAATTATAAGAATAATTTCAACTACTTAATATGAAAATGAAATCAACTTTGGTGGTGAATGACGATTATACAATTCAATGTTGACAAAAAAATAAATTTGCTAGTTAGGGACAAAGTGGTTTCTGAGTTTAGCAATTGAATGCGAATAAAAATAAGTCCACAAAGTTAGAAAGAGCATCAATTTCCATGTATAGAAACACGTGTCAACTTTTGTCTTCATATCAAAAAATGAAAAATGCTTACAAAAAGAAGTAATTTGTTCTTCTGAATCAGAAAATCTGTCATGTGTTAAGGGATTACAAGAAGAGAGCGAAGAATGCTGATGTCGAAGATTCATCGGACTGCAAATTCCACTTTACAATGTGATCAATTTAACAAAACAACTATGAACAACGACACATATATCTGAAATTTGTTCAAATTAGGAACAAATGTGCGATACATAAGTTAAAATTAATAACTGATAACAATAATAGTAAAAGTAATAATAGTAATGGTAATAGTAATAGTAACACTAATAATAAAAATTAATGATAAAATGTTGGATAAAATGTATGCAACGTAACAAGTAGAGCGAAAGAAACTAAGAATGAAGCTAAAACATAGCTTAAAAGATACGGTCATAGCTTCGTAAACTAAAACCTTATGCATACGTATGTAACAGAATATTACGGTGAATGATCGCAATCTTTATGATTCTGCGATCAGAATTTGATAAAGTAAACCATATGCTAAGGTAATTGATATAAATCATTTATTAGACTAAATCATAATTTTTTGAATAACTCAAATGTTCATAAGTATTTTAATTAAAGTGAAAAATGACGTAAAATAAAATATTAAAATCATATTTGCACAAATCGTAGCGTGCCGCAGCAATGAAATAATACGTTTCTTCACATGCTCATGTATATTACTTACTGTTGCACAGTCTGCAGAGTTTATAAAAAAATTTTTGTAGCTGCGCGTAACACGTATGAATTCTAGCTACTATTTTCTGATGTATGATTTTATGTATATTTATATATATCTTCAAAAGATGTTTAAATACAAGCTGAAGTCAAAAAAGTATTATGTCATTGAAAAAAGAAGTCAGCCACAAACTGCAGGTAAAAGTCCAGAGTTCGTTAAAAACTGTCTGGAAAGATTAATCTGGAAATGGAAAG
>UYYF01000082.1:0-48476 GCA_900618365.1 Thelazia callipaeda
ATATATATATATATGCATATTCTGATTAAGTCATTAAGAATTTATTTATGATGATCTCTGAGCTTCATTTGAACAAGCAACTCTTTTTGTTGAGAAAATGTAAAATTATTTTGACACTTGAAGCCGCTCAATGTAAAAATCATGAAATTCCCCTATCTGAGAACTTCAAAACTTTTGCAGCAAAGATTCCAGTCGATAATGTTTCTTCTTCCCATAAAACACAATACTGATATTTTATATAATCTGGGATATCAAATCTTGACTTAGATCAGCCTACTAAACAATTTTTCTCAAAGTTAGCAATTACTTAGATCATATCAAGTTTAACTGCATGAATAATAATAAGTAATTCACACGTTTTTTGTCACGTAGAGCTTTGTTATTCGTTGCCATGTGGAGTCATTTTATTTTTCCGTATTTTCTGCCTTTTAAGACAGTATAAGTAACGTTGTAATAAGTAATTTGCAGTAGTCTTAAAGATATTTGCAATTAAACCCACATAAACTTCCTGTTATTTTTCCTGTAAAGCCAAAATATTTTCACTATTTACCGTAATCAACGAACGCTGAGACTTTCAGTAATAATTATTTCTGTAAAACTTGCATTTTTTTATTCGTTAGAGAACTGAATTTTTCAAGCTATAAAATGGCGTTAATTAATATTATTTTTGTAATTACAGCTTGAATGCATTATTTTTTATAATTGTAATAGCACAGAATTGTTGAAGCAAAACTTTAATGAACATCTGTTATAACAAAAAAGTAGTACATGAATAATTCGGGTAGCTTGTTGACTTTATATCTTAAAAATGATGATTCTAAACATGTGATAATAAGATCACTGATTCTTTCAATATTTATAATGATAACTAACATAAAGCACTCATGATTTATGAGAGATTCAAGTCTGAACACAGATTACTTCGAAACGGATTTTCACATAGTCTTCAACTGTAACTGGTGATGTACTCACAACTGAAGTTGTGTTTTGAATAAATTATAAGAATTATTTCTGAAAATGTTTAAACAAATTGATAAAGTTTATTTTATAGATAATAATTGAGAAAAGTCTACATTAGGCTGATTTTAGTTCACTGATTGTTATCTGTCTTGAAATGATACTTAATAGCAAAATTTTTATAATCTCGAAAAAATCGTTAGTAGGTTTTATCTACCAAAAACTCACGTGACCCTTCAACGACTAATCCTTAGTCCCTGGCTTGCGCAGTGTAATACATCCAGTAAATCATATTCAACACTATAAACGAAATTGGAAACGCTTTTTGGCACAAGCTGAAAGTGTGAAATCGTTTTATGAAAATTATTCAGTTTTCTTGGGGAAGTTATATTAAATAATGATTAAACTGTAATTTAAATAGTCTGATTCAGCGCATAATTTGACATGTAATCAGAATGACTCAAAAACGGCAATAGATTGAATGATATGAAAATTTGACCAAAGTGAACTCAGTAAAGTTTGACTTGAAATGATAGTCTTACTTATCCATGTCTTCACCAGTCCAGTGGCGAAAAATTCCCCGGTCTTTGCCGTTTTTCACGTAACATCTTTTGCCCTGACCTTTGTGTAACTTAAATTTTCTCCTCATTTTATATGGCAAAGAATTACTGTTACTATCAGCAAGACCATCTGAATTATAATTACGATCGATGTTAGGTTTTAAAGTTCATTAAGAAAAAGAGTTAAAAGTCAACTATCGTTCATATTTAAGTACAGCAACACTTCTCGTAATTATGTGCTTAAACACAGACTTAGATTTGATTCATAATCAAGTCATCAATTTATCTCGAGTCAGCGAAACATAGGTACTGAGAGCAAATGAACTTTTCTTAGTAGCAGTACTTCGCAAATTCAAGCTCGCAGTCTCAAGAAGCTCAAAAAGGTACTACATTCTATCGTTTCAGGGTCGCGAATCGAGCAAGATGGTTTTGATCCGTCATAATCAATGAATTTTGTCGTATCGCAAATCAATAAATCGTTCATGCCAGTATAATATTTTTTAGTAAATTTTCCATCCCCGATTATTCGCTCAGTTAATTGCAACTAAAATTATTCAGTAAACAATGCAGCAATTTTTATTTTAAGAAAACGAAAAATATATAAATAAAAGGTTGACAACAAACAATTTTTGAAAATTGCTTCACTAAATCAAGAATTAATAGATGAATTAACAACAGAATTGATGGAATAATATAAATCAACAAAGTGGTATAAATCAACAAACTTTTTTCCGTCGATTCTTGCGGAAAAAATTTCTAGAAGATTGACTTTCACATCTTAACCAACTGCCGTTGTCAGAAAGATCACCATTAGAGCATTCCAGCTTTTGCATATGAGACGGTTTTTCTAGCATTCCAACAATGGCAAGTTCAACAATAGACAAAAATATGTACCCAACACAAGCAAACATAAATAAATCTAAACCTTTCACGTAGGAAACCTAAAAATCAAAGATATTGATAATTAATAGGTCTGAAAGGATTGTTTTGGCTTATCAGCTTTAGATTTAGTTAATTTGAAATAAAACTCATAAATTGAACTCGTGAAATAATTTGAAAAATCCTTTATACCTTTCAGAATTAATTTTCTATCTTAGTTTCAAAATTTAATTACTCAAAAGTTTAAACAGCAAAATTCAAACTTCTGTTCAAATAAATCAGTGAATTATAAATTGAAACGAAAATCAGTATCAAACTTTTGGCTGTTAGTTTTTTTTAGAAAATTAAATTAAAAAAGCCAGTTTATAAAAAATTGTTTAATATAATCAATAATAACCTTTGGTAATGATCTTGCGATATTTGAATATTGCAAAGTTAGTGCCATTAACGATGAGACGCCAACTGTGACCCGAGCTGGAAGGGATCGTCGATCTAACCAAAATGATATCCATGAAATAAGGACCATACAATATGTTGGTAAGTAAATTTGCAACAAATAAAAGCCATATGAGCGACGAAAATAAAATTTTATATTTAACTGAAAAAAATTCATTCAAAACATTTACTCAGATATCGTCTCAAAAATGTTTCACATGCTAAAGAATCAATGAATGTCGCTTAAGATCAGCAAATACAGGTAGTTTTAATTTGAGACTGATCAATACTTTGGTAGATTGTAATTTTCTTAGGTGCTGTGTAATTCAATCAGAAACATAGATTATGCATAATTAATTATTATCATACTGATCTTTGCAAATGATCTACTTATAATATGCTTTGTTAAACAAGCAAACTGATTCTTTGTAATCAAATACAGTTTAGTAATTTGATCAACTTTTAGCAACGAATTATTCATGGAAAGGTCTTAAATTGTTTAAGTCTTGTAAAAAAAGCTACATATTAAATAATCGGTTCTAAGAATTACTAACGCCACACTATTTAAAAACCATCGAAATAAAGTGTTTAAAAATCACAAAAGAGAATTAGTTAAAAAAGCAATCTATTCTTAACAATAATACTTCAATATTACTCTTTGAAAAATTGCTTATTTTGCTTTTCAAACTAAAAATCAAATAGCATTTATTAAAAAAAATATTGTAAAAAAAATATTGTAAAAAAAATGCGAACATATTTTGCAAATTTTTCATTCGAAAATTATTAATTTTCTCACATGGTCCCAAACACCAGCTGGATATTCAAAGGTTGCTTTTTCAAAAATTAAATCTCTTCATGAAAAATTTGCAAAATATGTTCGCATGCTACAGAATCTAATCTAAATTCTATCGCTGAATCTGCAATCTGCCATGTAATTTTCAGCAAATTTTGCAGACCAGCTCTCGAAAATTATTAATTTTCTCACATGGTCCCAAACACCAGCTGGATATTCAAAGGTTGCTTTTTCATGCACGTAATGAGTCATATGAAAATCAGGCAGGTTTGTTTCTCCGATAATTTCAATGGGAATTCCTTGACGTTTCCAGTACAAACGGACTTTGCCGATATTAAACGAATAGCTCTCGAAAATAACTTTGCATTCTACTCGATCCATCGGGAAGATTGTAAAATCCATATCACAAGGAGTCTCAACCATTATTCTAAAAGATTTTGCTTCACTTTTGAATCTCAAATTGTACCAATTTGTTTGCAATCCTTTAAATTGAACTACGAACATTTATCAAAAAAATCTTACAAATCTTGCATTCACTATGACTGGCAGAATATATGAAACATAGCAAAACTGCACATTCCTAAAATATTTCACGTGACAGTGACGCTTTCTGTGAGCGACTTTTTGTACCATTTTCTTTGAGTTAAACTTGAAAAATTGCGTAACAAATCATCTGAACATTAAATTAGCAGCATTACTGCTCAGAATGATATTTAATAAAAGAACTGTAGAAGTGAACTGCGTGACCTGTAATTCAACCAAACTGTGCCATTAGGAAGAATAACGAGGAAAACGTTTGGCGTCGGTGACTGATGTATCTCAGACCCTTTACTATTTACAATGCACACATTAGGTAGCCAAAGTTTTTCTACCATTCGATAAGACAATGATAGATTTTGTACGCAGTTGGCTCCTTCGATATCCTCAACAGAAAATCTCAAAAATTCAAATATTTTCATTTACTCACATTTTAAGTCTTGCGTAACAAATGTCAATCAAATAAAGTAGCATCACTCAATGTGGGAACCTCACGTGTGACCTTCTTATAAGACTACTTTTTCTCCGTCTTTACACTTCTTTTTTTAATGTCAAAACTCTTCATGAGAAAATACGAAATTCTGCGACTCATAATTACGAATTTCTGTGACATATAATTAATTACTTTATGTATTGCTGAGTTTCATAATTTTAATCCGTCGAAAAGTTCTACTTTTCCGGTTTGTTAAAAATTTATATCTATACTAATATCATAATTATGCACTTTCAACCTAAGATAGAGCAACTAAATCGAAATAGCTATATTTAGGTTGGTTCCCATGGTAGCACCTCGAATGATAAGCTAGGGTCCCGCCAAATTTGTGCTAATAGAATGTCCATTTTCGAACTGCTGTGGATTTCCGAAATTTCTGATATCTGAAATTAGATAAAAACCAATTCAATTTTGACTTCCAGTCTAGCAAAAATAACTTTGTTTCGAAGAAAAAATGAGAGAAAGGAAAATTTAGTGTAGACAAACATGCTGCACTATCTGATTGAAAATAATTATCATTTAAAAAATAATAATTAGAGTGATAAAAAAGAAATTAAGCAAGAAATCAAAATTTATCGGTAGTTATTAAAGTTCAGAGTTCACGGATATGATCAAAGCCAACTTTCTGAATAAGTACTTCCACATCCACATCAACACCTCCCATCATTGGTACTAAATTTCGGTCATAACTTCGCAGCATTTCTGTCAGTATTCTAAAATTCAGTTCAAAACTGCCTTTTTATTTTAGCTGTCAAATTTTGAAACTGTGAATATCTGAAAATATTATTTCGCTCACTTACAACATAAGTTACTGTCTTCAATGAAAAGGATGAAAACAGAATGCATAACAACTTTAGATGACAATTTCAAGACTAAATTCATCATTTCAAAAATTTGACAGTTCAAAGAAAAATAATTAGAAATTTTCAAAAACGCTTTATCCGGATTAACAGGCATTGCGGTGTGATAAAACTTCCTTATCACTTAAAATAAATGTTTTTTAATCCGATTGGGGATTTATTTACGACAATTTCATATTTAATCAAATGAAACTAGTTGAATAAATTACAAGTTAATAAGAAAAATAATTATTGTATCATAGCAATTTGTGAAAATGTTTTGGACAAAAAAGTATACAAAATAGTCAGTAATTTGACGAAATAAAAAATGTTTGTAATAAAATAAACTTTCAAGACTACGAAAATTTTCTTACTTGGAATAATTTTCCTTAAAATGAATATTTTTTGAGTGATTACTTAGTATTCAAAATGAATATTCAAAAAGTTATTAACCTTGTAGCAACTTTTTCAGCTTGACCTGATATACATTTGCTTGACACATTGTTTTCGCTTGAATCTATGTAGAAATAGAAATCTCTGTATATAGCAAATAACTAAAACTAAGCATAATATTTTAGAAGGATAGTAACGGAAAACTTCTAATATGATTGTTCTGTCTCCATAGTTTACAAAATTCTCACCAAAATTAGGCTGACAATTTCCATTACTGTCAGCTACGAAACCTTTACGACACTTGCATATAACAGTCTGCGTGGTACTATTTCTGTGACAGTAAGATGAACGTAAATCACATTTTTCGCAACCTAAAATAAAATAATTACTGTCTTATATGGCAGATAATTCAAGCATGAAAATCAGTGTGGTTGTAGATCAGTGTTCTAAGGAGCAAATGATAAGAGTTGAGTATTTCAGAAACCGGAAATAGAAATTACCAAAGTACGTGATCTCATCTTTCAGAAATTGTTTCGATTTTGTGATTCACTCCCATGATTTAATGAATAATTAATAATTCATTTCAGATTTACTTAATGTAACACAACAAAAAAAGCAAAAATTTTTTCGAGTTAATTCAAAATTTGTAGTGTGAATGGAAGAGAAGGTAACAGCATACGGACCCGTAAATTCACTGTATTTAGCAGCTTTGATGAATGAAACAGCAAATGGTGCAATGATTCTAAGCAGAAAAATTGTAGTAAATAGGCAGTTCATTAACGGTTAGATCAAATATGCTGGGTAGATTTTTATTTGCAAGTAATATTGCAAATAGTATTAAGCTGCAATGTCCAGAATCAGAACCAGTTTCTTCTGCATACAGACACTGCTTGAAGCAACCAACATTGATGCAGATTTCTTGATCACAAATGTTTCAAATACTACTGAATCATATTGAAATTATATTAAAATCATAAAATATAATTTGCAAAGTTAACCAGAAATGAAACTAAAGTACATCTAAGAATGAAGTGTTGATTTGCTTTTTATTAGTCTAAATCATCTCAGGTTAGTTTTTAAAAAAATTTGTGATATTACTCTCATGTTAATGATAATCTTTAGATAATAATATTGTTACTTCCGAAGATTAATTTGTAATGCTGTAACAACTGCAGTATTGTTCAAATATTCAAAAAATAATCTAGTCATTGCTAAAACAAACTATTTAATTAATATATTGTACAATACGTTTGATCACGTCAATACAGTATTCCAAAATCGAACAATTTATACCTAATGAATCAGTCATTATACCCATAACTGATTTAACTGCATATACATTACTTCTCAACACTTGCGTCAGAAAAAATTGACGGAAGATGAAGAAGAAAATATAATTAAAAAATTGAGTCCGAGTGTGATTTACACGCACAACGATAAATTACTCGAAGGGTAATAAGAGGGAAAGGCTGAAAGCAAGTGAACAAATTTAAATGGGACCTGAAATGAAATTCGTGACAGCGATGTTTTGCTTATCAATTTTCAGTGACAATAATTATATCTAAGCAAAAATAGGGATATAAAGTTCACAAAGATTTGCATATTTTGCTAAGAAATATTAAAGCCAATAAGACTATATTATCTGATTTATTTTCACATTTAATTTAAAACTGTTCAAACTGAGATCTAATTTAAAATTGTTCATACTAAGAACTAGGACTTGCCAAAGTATTAAAAACAAAAAGCCATTCGAAAACATAATCAAGTTTTTACTCAGTCAGAAATAAAAATAACATTACGAATAAAAGTTTATTTTTATTCCACTTTTTAAATCTGTCATAAAGCATAAAGTCAGATTTAACAAATTTGCAAAACATTGAGCTTTTTAGTGATAATGACCAGTACTATCATTACAGTACTATCAGTAGTAATAATCGTGATAATAATAAATACAAATACAATTTTATAAAGATAAAAAATAAGTAAATTTTTATTTTTGATGATTATTAATTGCTGGTGAATGATAATCAAAGAAACAACTCCTTGATAGTTCATCAAATAACTATTAATATTACTATGTTCTTACCTATTAATATTATTATATTACTTATATCATATTTGGTAATTATTAATATTATATCTAATAATTATCAATATTAATATTGAAGTTAGTATCAATGTAATTGTTGAAATTAACTTAGCACTTTTATCTTTTCATTCGTATTTATTATTTGATAAACAAAGCAATGCTTGATAAAATTAAACTTTATAAATTAAACTAATAAATTGTTTTTATAACCTATCTGATAACTATTTGTTTTAAATTACTGCAAATATCTTTAAGAAAGGAGATAAATAGAATTGAAATCCCTCGTTTGTTTTAAGTTTATTTATATTTAAAGTGAGACTGAAGAATAGAAAAATATGCAGTTTATTAATTAAAAATTACTGCAATCAAAGCTTAACTACACTGCAGATACCTATGATTAAAGCTAAACCATGTCGAATGGATCTGATTGTGATTTATGCTAAACTACTGATATCGAAATGAATCTAAGACCTGACTCTTATCACCAGCTGCAAAAGTAATAAATCATTTTTCCAATTATTATGTTTGCTAATTAGTAGAAATTCCCAGGTGCTCACGAGTAATATCCAAGATCTTTGCTTGCTGACTTGCAAATTTATCAACAAAATCTATGAATCAATAAAATTATATCAGTTAAAGTATTTTGATAACACTGAATAGTTTGAAAGTTAATGCAATATGAATTCTTGGTTTAAAAATTTCAAAAAAGTCTTAATTCTAATAAGGTTTGTAGATACGTATGCTGACAATAAATACTATTCTCTAATTCCAAATACGCGTGAAAATCTGATTTCTTAAACCCTGCTACTATCAATTATTTTGATCACTTAGACTATAGGCAATGGCATTTAAGTCTAAGTTTAAAGTAGGATAGGCAATTCATAAATATTGCATCAATTCATTCCATCTCATGTAAAATGAAATATCTTAAAGTATCGAACTTTTCTGTAGCAAACGTCACTTCCCAGAAGTTGCATGCATTGACCTTCTTGCATTGTAACCAACAAATTAATACACATAAAAATTTGCGCATACAGTGGAATATCTCATATTCTTAAACTATAATTCTGTCTGACTAAGGACAGATATGACAAGTAGGAAAATATTTTGCAGATTCCAAGCCTTCAGATGAGAAAAGCATTTAACCGCAAAAGATCTATAACTCATATGTAAAGAAGTGAAAATCTGATCTGAAGAGCTAAAAACGAGAAATGTTTTTTGCAGCGATGATGTAAGGAAATTGTACAAATTATCAGCATATAAAATTACTACCGCTGTGATTACTGGGATTAAGTGTAAGATTCACAACCAGTAAACACCAATCTTACATTAAATATACCAAAATCAGTATTATATTACAAATATTATTTTCCAAACAAATTGATTAAATTGTGGATTAAATTTGTGAATTGATCAAGTTTATATATAACACTTTATAAATCAGAAAGCAGTACGTTTTTGAGGGTTACCTCAGCTTCGATGCATTATTAAATGGAAAGTGATTATTAGAAAATAAAGATAATATCGGCTCCGAAGAATTTTTCAAATAAATAATTAAATTTTATTCCTTTTTTGATCAAATCAGATTTTCACTAAGCATTCAAACACTAAAAGTAATTCTACAAATGCTTCCAAAAACAGATTGCTTGTAACATTCACGCTGTAGAATTCATGAAGGGAAAAGTGCTGGTGGAAAAGTCTGATTAAAATTTAATCTATTACTACAGCAACTATAAATGAGCAATTTTATAAAAATACGAATAATCCGTGATTGGCACAAAAATTTTGAAGAGAGAGAAGAGCAGCAACAATCTGATTTTTGACAGACAGAAAGTTTTGACTTTACAAGTGTTCTTCACTTTTCGTTCGAAGTTTGAAGCATTTGAAGGAATGTAAGTTTTTATAAATCTAGTGAGTGAAATCGCTAAGGAATCTAACTAGTCATGGTAATAAATTATAACCTCTACGCTTCCCGTTTCGACTATATTAAAAGAGCTTGAAGCCTTCTGCACTACTAAAAAATTTTTGATTCTTTACAAGTTTCATATGAATTTATTTGAGGAAAATAACAATAATAGTGATAACCGTAATGATGGTAAAACAGTAATTTTTATTATTTTAATTTTGTTTAATAATCAAACAGTATATATGCACGCATAAATGAATTCTCGAGGAATCTATTACAAAACATTTCACGAATTTTTGCTTTTATATTTGAATACCTCAGAAATTAATTGTAATATTAGTCAACACGAACACCACCTATCAACCTGCACGAAGCAAGTCAATGCACTCAAAAGTTAATGATCATTGATAAAAATCAAGAAAGTAAATTTGATCTCAACTGACAATTAGTTGTTATATTGGTTCAGCAAGTACCATTCGCAGTACAGTATATATATCAATAATATTCCATTTCTAATGTAATTTTAAAGCAAAGAACCAATGAATTACAGAAAATGTGATGGCTTACTAAGAAATAGTTATGAATTCAAGAATTGTGCTTTTGTATTTTTGCCACAAAAATTTGCTATTCATTGTGTACAAAAATTAACTTCAAAGTATTTTATGCAACGTCAGAAATTCAAAAGTGAAATAGTATAAAATAAGAAATTGAGATAAAATATATAGCTAACTGCAAGATAAGATCAAATCCAAACAGCAAAGAAGGAATTCATAACATAAAAATCATCTAAAGCAACAATGCATTCGAACAACTGTCATGAGATAATAGTATTCAATGATATGATATGATTGGAAGAAGACTGATCAGGGATAAATGTCAAAATATACTTTAAAGAACTAGTCTTTGCTAGAAAACATTTGTTGTCATTGTCTTAATATTTATTTCCGCTACTTTATCATTAACGACTATGTTTATATTTCCGTACTACAACTTTACATTACTTTAGATTAGATTTTATCAGTTATATTAAATACTTCACAATACATACTAATTATTATTATTTTTTGTAGTTTGTTCCAATCAGGAATTGGCTTGCTTCTATATGTAGTTTATCATTTCAATCACTCCAATTACTTCCTAGGAATACCACTGATTTTCAAGATTGTTATCACTCTGAATTCATTCAGGACTTGGGCACTTTCTCCTTGGGCTAAATAATTATTAATGATTTAAACAACAACTTGTCAACACAAAGCTGCGTTAACATTTCTTGATATAGTAAACAATTATTATAGGTATAATCTCTTTTATACTCGTATATGTATATAAATTCAATAATGTTATATTTTGATACTAAAAATTGAATTGTTAGATAGGTAAACATAGTCAAAAGTCACGAGTAAGCAATGGAAATTCAACTGTAAATGAAGCAGACCACAACAAATGAATTGCCAATTTATCGCTTGATTGACAATTTTGCTCAGAAGTGATAAATATATTTAAAATTATTGACAAAACAATTATTCATGAAAAGAGATCTTCTCTTAGAAATGTCTTTTAAGATACATATCAGAAGTAATGGATATTTATATGACACTAGTAATAAAATTAAAGTATATATCATTATAAATGTATTCTTATATGAAAACTTTCAAAATTCTGTAACTAGAAAAGATTTCGACTTGTGAAAATATAAACAAATAAGGTTTAATAAAAGATATTCACACATGAGGTACAATAACGAAGGTAACACTGCACGTTATTGCCATGGACAAACAGCATTTACATGAAATATTATAGGAAAATATGATGCTATAAATACAAATACACCCATGTAAAATAATGTATATTATAATAATTCCAAAAATTTCTTGTGATCTTCCTGAAATTTTGAAAAACTGCTAAATCTTGGATTGTACAAAACTAGACTACTAGAAACATACATTAGCCAAAACTGGAGATTATGATATTGAATCCAGACCAGAACTGTCCCCACTACTCAGTTTGTTCGCTAAGCATTCATAAAGAATTTTAAAACAATAACCACTGCATATTTTATTAATTCTAGTATAATACTGGACAGACCTGAACAAATACAACAAAACTTATTTCTAAAGAATAAATGATATTATATTGCAATATTCATCACAATTTCACATTCAGAGGTCAGTTTCATTTGAATATTTCAAAACAGTTTGAAATCTTTGTCATAAAAGCATTATTTTCAAAGCACTGATAAAACTTTCTTCACATCCATCTACTTTGACAGATGTGACAGCTCAAATATTGCCGCTCGCTATAAAAATTTCCTCCCAGATATATTACTCGTGGTTAAAGATTTCAAACTACTTGAAAAGTATTGTCTCGCAACACAAATTAGTGTTAAAAATTCACTGTAAGATTTTAATTCTTTTAAATTACTAACGGCATCAACAATTCGTGAACATTCACTATTGAAAACTCACATATTAGTAAGTATTTGCCATTTTAATTATTAAAAAAAAGGACTGCTTGCTTCAAAAAATAAACAAAAAGTATTGAAAAACAAAACAGATACATTTGCTGCCAAACAACATGACTACGACTAATCCTTATCGTTATAAATGCTAATAAAAATCATTTTACGTGATGTCCTTTAACAATGATGACAGATCGATAAGATAAACAACAACTTTAAAGTAAACCGTACAAACACATAATAAAATTTCATGTTCATCTCCGCTAGGCAACGCAGCAATACGATCTGCATCTGGCAGTACAATAGCCTTTGCAATAGGCTGCGTTGGAGGAATCTAAGAAAAATGCTTTAAAAAAACCATTTATGAAACTGATAAGTGAAAAAAAAAATTCTTGTCTACAAGAAAAATGCTCTGCCAGTGATTTACGCATTGTAAGACTGTTTGAAGAACTTCTCTCATGAAATTCAGAAATTTAAATACTAATCCGAAAATATCAAATTATAGGAAAGTTATGTTGTTTAAAAGTGACTGAATGAAATATAAACACAACGACCTAGTTATACAAATAAAAAAAACGCTAGAAATTAATGCACCTCATTCTCCTTCCATCCATATATGAGTAGGTTACCGTAAATGTCTAATATCATCGCAATGAACATTTCATTTGGCAAATTTACGGTTGCAGCGCATATGAAATCTCCTCCAGGATTTACAAGTGTTACTGAGGAATCATCTTCTACAACACCGACTTCATAAGATTAATTTGAACTTGCTAACATGTTGACAAAATTATACGAAAATATTACTTTGCTTATGAGACCCATAAGGATGAAACTATGAAAAAAGCAGTACCAAGTCTTAGATCTTTGATAGTGTAACCAGCAAAAAAAACTATAAAATGATTGATAAAAAACAATCACAAAAAATTGTACTAATAAACCTGCACTAATTAAACGAAGTCGAGAAGCAAGTGACCCAATCAAATCTAAGAATACCGGTCGATCTGGAACAATAAGTTCTTGAATTGACGATTCAGAAACCGTCATCTGAGGCAAAATGTTACAACTGTTCGAACCAAAAAAAATTTTCACCACATAGTTTTTTCTTCGCTCTGTGAGAAATGCACAAAATTGACCAGAATTAGTAATGCCAATAGCGAGTCCACATATATGTGATGGTACTTCATATTTGCTCAGAGGAGCAAGATGATTAGCAACATAACGATAAGTTCGAACTAAACCAAAAACAACAAACATAGAATTGTTTGGTCACAAAAAATGAAGGGATATTTTAATATAATTTATTTTCAATCTTGTGAAAATGAAATTTTAAACGAAATAGCGCACATATAAACAATAACTAACCACAGCGATCAGTCATTGAAACTAATAATTCGTATAATCCATCCCCATCAAGATCACCAATATATGAAGCACAAATATTAGCTTGAATGAGTTGCTCAAATAACGGTAGCGGTTTCTGTAGCTCGTCACTTTCAGGATCAATATGAGGAAAATCAAAAGAACGTATCTGACCAGTTGCAGAGATTGCAACTATTTCATCACTGAAAATATTAGATGAAAATCATGAAAAATAGCAAACAATTTTTCACATTTCAAATGCATAAAAGAGGAAAGATCTAAGTAATGAAATTTTAGATTTCGAAGTAAAGCTTACAGTTTAAACAGTAATAACTTAAATGAGAGGGTTATATATGTTGTAATAATAAATTGGAAAAAACAAATTGCTCAAGACTGATGATCTCACCTGTTTTGTCTGAGTTTCCCACAACAAACTGATGTCACTGGATTATTGAAAATATTTTCTAATTTTGTATACTGTTGGTTTATGGTAAATACTAATAACTGAAATAATACTAAACAATCAGAATATGCAATAATCAGACTAATGCAGTGTATCAAAAATATACAAATGGTCCGTGAAAATTAAATAAAAATTGAGCATCCAACCAAATATTAATTTCCTTTTTAATAGATAGTAAAAACTTACTCAATTTCCTTATCAACTATCAGTTATTTCGACAATATTCTCAACTTGGAAATATGGAAGCAGCACAAGTTGATCACTTTTCATTTTGTAGCTAGTTTAGGCTATTTCAGTTTCTATACTCATCTTGTTCATCAGCAAGTTAAAAACAACTAATACATATTAAATGAAAACCAACATCACCACTATATTTGCCAATTATGACGAAAAATTGCAGACGAGTTTGTGACCACTCCATTAAAATACTGGATGAAGGTGCACTCAAGTGCGAAGCAAACAAGGCTTCAACGTTGACATTTCTATTAGATTCTGAGATACACCTACAGAAATCGCCACTTTGAGCCATACTGAAAAGATTTGTCTAGTTTATGTATAGTTGACAAAGAATTCAAAAATTTAAGAGTAAAGATAAGGGTGCTTCGTATGGCTATACTTTGAAGTCCTCACCCGCGAAGATATTTGATATTTGAAGCCTTCATTGAACATGCTGCATAGACATGATATTGAAAGTGAAAAACTTTTGTTGATTGAAAAGACGAAATGAATGTTAAAATTTGGAAGGCAACGCCTCTATGTATATGTAAGAATTTTAGATTGTTCAGAAATATAAATTATTGGCAGAAGTTGATATGACATCAACAACATATGATCTGAACAAGTAAAGGAAGCTTTATTTCTATTCAATCAATATACATAGTAAAGAAAACAAGAAATAATGGAAAGTATGAATAAAATTATAGCAAAATTCCTGACCAGTTGAAATTACAGTACGGATAAGGAATAAATAATACATAAAACTCTCGTTATACGACACCAGAATCTCTCGAACCAGTTTAATCATATTGACTTGATTAATATTACTTAAAAAAAATAATGCTGTAAGACTGAAAACATGTCTCTGCAAATTAAATGAATGCATATCACATGCATTTATTTACAATGTACAACAGGTGAAAATCTAGCGAAAAAGCCGGCAAATATTAGAACAATATCTATAAAGCGATTTTTGTTGCAGTTAAGAGAACAATAAAAACTTATCATAATTTTTCCTATGAAAACTAATTTCAACTACTACACTTTTTCAACAGATTTTATCATTTCAAATACTACCAAAATTAATGACTAATTGCTACTTTAAGTTTATGTGAAAACAATAAATAGTGATAATTACAATTCACATTTGGATAAGTGAAAAAAAGATGAAAGCTGTATTACAATCACGTTGGAAAAATTTTTTTTAATCACCGAGATGACAGATTTCATTGTAATAAATGAAAAACAACGATCAAAAAAACAGAGCTTGACATAAAAAACAGGTAAATGTATATGAAAACGTAAAATTACAGATGAAGAATGAGAATAGCTATTCAAATATTAAAAAATTTGAAAAAAACACAATTTTGATTAGTTTTCAAAATTTAAATTGAAAGTAATTTTTTGCTCACGAGTCAATATTTCTGCGCTGTCCGTTACCATAATGTATAACAACTGAGGCTTTCGCCATTTTTGAACCATAATGACCAGCCCAGAACTGCTGATCTTTCCCACAGTGCTCAAAAAACACATAACGAATACCCTTTGGATAATTCGTGAAAGTATGTTCAATTTTCTGCCATTCTGCATCTAAATCAAAGACTTTAAACGTCGTCAAAATTAACAAAGTGGTTGCTTAAGTGAATATTCCAAGTACATATGCATTTACCACAAGAATGTGTACTATACAAAATGTTATGGCAGTAGTTATGAGTTTAAAAAAAATGAAGATCGGAGAATATTTTTTTCATTGCACAGATCTACCACATAAGTTAAATCAACCTGTCCAATCTTCCATCACACGACACCGAATAACTTCTGTATCAGTTGTTACATCACGCCAAACCACATTGTTTACTGAAAAGCGAACATGAAATGGTCGAGAAAGACCAAAATAGAAATCGGGTGAACTCGATGTTTCTGTTTCATTTGTCAACGACAAGCTTCCATCACCAAGCAATTGAACATCCAGTAAATACACGGATGAACAGTCAAAACGACAAGTATAATATTCAGAAACAGTGATCGGTGGACAAAATTCATCAAGAAATACTGGCTGGAATAAATCTTTATCATGGAATATTTCTGTCTTCATAATTAATAGAATTTTAATCTGAATTTGAAAACTTTCTTAATAATGAGTGCAGTTTTTTTTTACCTTAAAAACATTTTTTTTAAAAATGGATCAATTTTTCCTGAATAAACTGAAAATTGCTAGAACCCATAGTGATAAGTAACTTGAAATGAAACAAGCATATTTGTTCTGCATATCTGACCGGTACTATAGTTGCTTTACAATTATTTTTCTTATTTTTTAAAAATTATATAGAAAACATTCAGGAAAATATGTAACATTACTATCAATCTACGACCTCTCCTTAACTATGATAAAAAAAACTAAACTGATGAATTTCTAGCATGTAATAATCTAAAAAATAAGTTGCAAAATAAGGAATATAAAAATTTTCTAACTTCTATTCCTTCCCTCCACAAATCAACAACTTGAACTTTACTACACCAACCAAAACTTGTTGCAAATGCAGTCGATATGTCATAAGCCGATGAATTTGAACAACCTACTGGCGGCTTTTCGATGATAAATCTAAATCTGATGAAAGATGGTTGGTTACTAAATCAGTTACGTGCCAGTTATAGCAATTCTTTTGATGTAATGAATAAAATCTTCAAAATAAGGTGAACCAGACAAATTAAATCACAAGACAGTTAGATATATCAGTAAGTTCTATACTGCGGCAGATTACTCTGATTTCCTTTCAAAGAATTCAAAAAATCATTTTAATGAACAGTTCTTGAAAGAGTTTCTGAATCATCTCCAGAATTCAGAAAATTGAGAAAGGAAAGTTAATTAACAATTTTGATAAAACCACAAATTCGAATTCGAAGATTCGTAGGCATAGATTATGCTCTTTTTGTGATTTTCGCACACATAATTCAAGCAAAATAATTCTTAATTTTACCCATCACCATCATTTTCGCGCACTTGCCAGTTATCAAATGATCCGTTATCACCACTTGGGTTCCGTATTAGATTTCTTCCAAAAGGTTGCTTTATGGAAACTTTTTTGATATTCAACAAAGGTTCACTTCTTAAAAAAGTAGGCGGCAAATTCAATGACTGAAACTCCATATATCTAATCCAAAATCCTGGAGCAGATAAAATTTTGCACCATCGATGGCAAACCTGTAGTAGTTTTAGGACAAAAGCATTTATGAAACACTATATGGTCAGAATAGCAAAATAAAACTGTATGTTTAAATCAAGAAAATTGCACAGAAAGTGGCATGGAAGCACTTTGATTATACTTCAAAAAATTTTACATTTCTGCAACGATATCATATGCATTCATTGCGAAGCTATAATAAAAATAGAACATGAAATAACTAGAATAGCATAAAATATTAGAAATAAAATAAACTGTACCAAGGAACACACACAAAGGATAGAGCGTGGACTACCACTCCTGATCAAAATTTCAGTCAGAACTTCTGGAGGAATCGGTGCATCACCAATGTAAATGTCATTATTTCCATCTGTAATTAGGGGAAATTAATCGAAAATCATTTAAATGTCATCACCAAAGTTTTTCTTCTGTCATAAAAAAGATGTGAAAAACAAAATAAAGTAAAAAGAACTGACAAACGCAGGAACTTCCATATTATATAAAAAGTAAGATTTATATGCTTACAGGAAATCGACCAAGATAAAAAAAATTTCCTCTGTATTTACCTACGATGCATTACCTTCTGCTAACGTAGATGCTTTCATTCCTACAACAGGCTGTAAGAAGCTGAAAAACATAGTAAGCAAAAAATTAGTATGAATAACGTGAATATGGTGTTCTACAATCCTTACAATATAACCACTGGAATATATAATATACGGAGTAACCTTAAAGAAATATTATAACCAAACTCTAAAACCAAATTCTTATAACGGCTCAAATGACTACTTTCTTGAAACAACAAATTTCTCGCTACCAGTGAAAAAAAGGGAACACCAAATTATCTGGACATATAAAACTACTTTATAACATTAAACTAAGAGATTTTTTATTACCGCTATACGGGTGTCCTAATACTAAATCAATTGGAGCAATGAAAACACCCCTACAATGCCATGCGATCTCAGAACTGATGACAAACTGCTGAATGAATATCTGGACATATAAATCTGGCTTTAGCAAATTTGATGCATATTCGAATTCTTGTACAAAAATAAACCTGATAGAAACATTTTTAACGATGTTTTGTAGGAAAAAATCGAAATGACATACAAAGCAATAGCATAATTAACGCAAGCGAATATCCTATAAAATAATCCCCCACTCATGCACATAAAATTTTATGAGCACAAACACCAGACATTGCAAAATGAAATTACAAGAGAAGCAAAACGCTATGTAATATTTACATTTTGCAAGAGCATCACAAAATATTATCATCATTCACAATTATTCAATAACCTTGAAAATCAGTTGATGGAAACACGTGTGTTTCCAAATAAACTCAATGCATGCATATTAATTTCGGAGTGTAAATATAAAAATTTTCACGGCCTCAATTGCATTCAGAGATAACATTACAAAATTAGCGTACCATAAAGCGTTTTATTGTGTAATTCTTGAATCATTTTACACTCAAATTTGATGTACTGTAGTAATCAATTAATTGTAGATGATTAATTTACTTGATTTAAAAAAAGCTATTCCATGTAACTGATCTCTAGAACAAGGATTATGTCATGTAATTAATTAAGACACTCAATACATTTCATGTGACTATAAATTTTCAACTATCACACTGAATACATAGATTTAAGCAATGAATAAGTGAATGAAAAGTTTGCTAATTGTGATATTTTAATTTAATCTTGATAATAAATGAGCAAGATATAAATCTAGGCAAAAATTATAAGTTAAAAAATAATGTTCTAAGAAGAGCATGTAGTGACTTTTAAACTAATATAACAATTTAATCCGATGAAACTTTTCATGATTCAGACATTTCATGATTTCTTCTCCTTCTGCTCATCGGTCATCTACAAACTGCTATTTTTTTAAAAACTTGCAGAATTAAAAAATCATCACAATTTATCGACTGCATTAAATAAGTGTCGACTCTAGTAATAACTGTCAGTAAATCAAAAACTAGAATGTGAGATAATCATCCAACTAACAACAAAATAAAACAAGAAAATTGGATAAATAGCAAGCACTTTTCTCTTTTCCGGTTGAGAGTTAGACAAGAATGCCATCGATGCTGAAATACACATTCCGTAAAATCTTGGAACGTTTGTTGGACGCAATTTATAACTAATGAATAGCTATTTGAAAATTTTAAAAGTTATCAGTAAAATGACTCAACCTCTAATTAACGGCTTAAAAAAGCAAGCGAATTTGTAGGATGTCGTCAAGTCAATCAAACAGTTTTGAATATATCGAAAAATTACCATAAGTTGCCCACATGAAACCTGCCCCAGTGATCAATAAACGTAATGCGAAAAAAAATGTTGTCGGCTCGACAGATGCTTCAATAAATTTGCACACAATCGCTGCTAAACCTGGAGGCAGCAAACAATAACCAAGAACGCACAGTGTTTGAAAAAATGATCTAAAAAATTACTGACAGCTATTCTTGAACATCAAACAATAAAAACAAGAAACAAAATTGTTTAAAAAGTATTTTCTAATAATTTAAAAGATTTTTAAAAATTAGAAATGATATAATAGTACCAAACACAAAAAGAAGACAGAGAGCATCTTAAAATAAAATTAATCAGCCACTCTAAACTATTTCAATTTTTTAAAGAATTACATTTTGCCTCCGAGCAGCTTTGAATTCAAAGTGACAACGCATGAACCAAAGAAAGTCAATATAAACACTTCTGTAAAATGAGGGCCCTTCCCACTTCTACCTCCTTGCAACATCCTTAAAATATTTTTAGCCAGCATAATATGATAAATTTGAAATTCTTATTGAAAAACTGACAAATTGATCGACTTTAGACAGTTAATGGCAAGCATTAATTTTAAGATTGAGAACACAAGAAAAAACCTTCTTGACTTACCGTTTTCTATAAAAGTGAATATTAAATTGAGTAAGCGAATAACTTACAAAGAAATACACACACAAATAAATAGCGGTCCCCAAAGATCCCAGTCTCGTAATAACTGTCTGTTACTTTTGGGCACTAAAACTTGTGCAAATTTAGCACTGATAGCAACCAAATCTCGTCTCTAAAAGCATATGAACAGAATTTGATGTTGAAAAGCTAGATAATATCATTAATACCAGAAATTCTTCTTGATACGTAAGGCAGTAAAATTGTAGAGTTAAGATATGGTAGATTATTTAATCTTACAACAAACTAGCAAGCCAATGCTTTAAATAACATTCATAGTAACGAAGATTGAAAAATCGTGGTAAAAAAGAAAAAAAACCACATAGTTTCTTCTTGTTATCAATTCAGTTTGACGCCAACCACTGATTTTGAAGCAGTTTCACTTAGAACTTATCAGCACGAGTCTCAAGTGATAAAGGAAACTAACAACGGTGTCCCAAACAGGTTCATCTAATGTGTCGAATTCACTGTTCAGATTAGGCTCAACAGCGGGACGATTTGATTTTGATGTTGAACCAGCAATTTCTCCACTTAAGTCATCATAAAGTTGTTGACGCCTCTCTTGATCTTTTGCTGCGATTTCTCTTTCTAACTAAATGAATATCCACGTAAATATTCCACTTTTTTGTTAAGAACAATACCAATATGCTCTAAAGACAGAGTACATTCAGCTTTCAAACTTGAAATCACAAATCCAGACAATTTTTTTAAATAAAATCATGAAGTAAACTAACTAATTCTATATCAATTGCAGCATCCCCAAAACTCTGTGCCATTTCCTGATTCGAATGTGTATCCTCACTTATATCTATAATGGTTTGATAAAAATTGACATGAAATGAACAGAATTACAGTGTCTTGACGAGACCGAATTTTAATCAGCTTATTTCTGTCAAGGAAAATATATGACACAAAGTTTACAAACATAAACTAACCAACTAAAGGATTAAAATATGCTCCCCGAATAGATGCTAAGTTCACTGCAGCGCTTCCAACAGTGGACCCAACTTCTACCTTATGAAGATTAGTTGATGAGTGTACAATAGGTACAGTTTCCGACATACATTTGATTTCCTTGACACCTGTAGTGTCCTCTAAAATTAATTCAAGTCCAGAAAAAAATTATGCGTCAAAAGTCATGTCAAAACGTAAACTTCATGGTCAGTTACGAGTGGAATCAATTTCTATAAGATAGTCTCCATAAAAATGCACAAAACCTTATCCAATTTTTTTCAGCACATCTCTTCCCATTAGAAGTTTGAGAATGTTCACCACTATTAAAAAGGCCTTCCGGAATTGTTATGTTGTCTTGACTATAGAAATTCTTAAAAATATAACAAAAAATAGACCACTGATCTGGTTCTTTATTATTTTTGTTATGTTATTACCACAGAACTCCGAAATATGATATAATTTTCAAGCAGCTTGCCATGCATCTTTATTCGGCCAGTAATTCTGGACATAAAAATTACCAACAAATTCTGCGATCGGACGCAGTTCTTGACTATAAAAATTCTTAAAAATATAAAAAAAAATAGACCATTGGTGCAAACAGTTAATAATCAAGAAACAAAATGCAATATACGCGTTTATTCAATTCAGTACAAACAACTGTACAAAACTTAATTTTCCAAACACAGCTTTGGACAAGTTGGGCAAATATCGATGCAATCAAATGCAGCTCATGCTAAAAAATCTTGTTCAGTTTTTTAAAATCATCAAATGTAGAGCAAAAACATACAAAGGAATGGGAATATGCATACTCGGCACTGTTTACATTAAGGTCGGGCAATCGGGCTTTGAACCTTCATAAATGATGCAGAAGGTGAGAAGTATGTCGTTGATGAAGAACCAGTATGATCACGCCTTACCGTTGGATTAACTATCTCTAGTCCCAGAACAGGAGTGAAAGTTACACTTGAAGCAGTTCCTGAAGCTCGAGAACGGATGGACGTTACACCACCCATAGCTCGCTGTCGTTCCATTGTTTTTTGAAGCTTTTGTGACATTCTAAAACTGCTCTGGATGATAAGACTTATGGACATTTAAAGCACAAATGACTAGCATTTTTTAGAGGTGTTAATAAATCTTAATAATTTCCCGTTTCGTTAAGGTGTTAATGAGAACAAGGGTAGATTGTGGAAAAATTTTCTAATACAGTGCTTTAATCAACAAAATTAAAGCCGTCTTTTTCAGATAAGGCATTAACAAGAATGAAGTAATAAAAGAAGCCATAGTGGACCTAGCTCTTGTTTTCGGATCAACCGTTGCATTTCTAATGCGACCTCCAGATGTAGGACCACTCATTGCTTGTCCAAGAGAAAATCCCATATTTTCTTGAATAACATCCTCAGCTAATTCACCAAAATTCATGCGATTCGACTTCTTTCGTAACTCAGTCATACCTAATCGTTCTTTCATTTTTCGTACCCTGCGTCCCCCTCGTTTTTTACTGGCCTACATGATAATTTTTTGTAAAACTGAACAGATAGTTTCAAGTCCGATACTGAGATGGTAATTTTCTTAAGTGACTAGCAAAACTCTTAACATTAATTTTTTCTCGACTATTTAATTACATGGCATAAATGTGCTACACTCCAGGAGACATATCAAATTAGTATGAAAATCTTTCCGAAATGACCCTACTCCATATTTTTTCAGTAATAAAATTATAGCTAAATAAAAAGTAAGCAATAGAATTCACTAATGACCTTGTCTAATGGCTTTGGTAATGGTTTTGCTGCTTTTACTGGAGGAGGTTCCAGCATTTTCTCAATTTTTTGCTTTATTTGTTCAAACAAGTTCTTCCCAACTGAGCCATCAAGTGATTCATGAATAAAATCAACACGTGCAGCTAATGTTGTTTTTGCCGCTAATAATCGAGCAGCTTTTTGCCTGAAAATATAAGAAAAATGAAACTACGTATTTCAGTTCTATCTAAATAAAACAAACTGTTACCTACAGAGAAATGAAATTTTGCTATTTTAATAAAAAGCCGGATCCGATTTTTTCCATGTTTAACAGAAAATTTTCCAATCATTTCTGGCTAAAGCACCTTAAGTCTGGGGGAACTCCTTGAACAATAGGATGGAAAAAGAGGAAACCAGCATGTGGTAACACAGCTGTTGAACTGAAACCACTTAAAGTTTTCTTCTGTGTACCAAGAATCAGTACATTGCAAGCAGGAAGACGGGCAAGTGGAGCAAGACCTGAAAATACCTTTAAAAATGTAGTATTAAAGTATTAGCTGGGTTTCAACTTTTTATTACATTTTTTTCAAAACAATATTGCTTATTCAATTGACTGAAATAGTGACTATTATTATAAATCTAAATAGATATTATAATAGTAATGAAAATGAAGTTTAATAATAAACACATATGGGTAATCTCAAAACAAAAGATAATTTACCTCCGGCCTTAGCCACAATCATTGCGGCAGTACCAGCTCCAAGTATTTCGCAAAGATTAGGAGCAATAAGTGCCATTCTTGATTCAACCAACTGATACATATTGAGTCTATCAGTGTGCAATTTTTCTGCAACATCACAAGCTTCTTGCACAGCCGCTAGTACATCTGGTTCTAAAGCCTTTCCCTGCGTAGTTGAAGCTGTCACACTCACCACAATACATGTAGCTGGAGCCAAAATTTCGCTAAAATCTATCTCTCGTTAGGATGTCATACAAAGACTCTTATTAATGCAGAAAGAAAAGCACTAAATAGAAATAAGATATAGTTCATTAGAGACTGGATAACAAATTTAAGAAGCGCATAACCTCAGAATTTGCTTATTTTGACCTTTAGTTGAAATATCGTTTCCCAGAAGTTTTACTGTCGCCAAGTATTCAAGCGAATTTGGTACCAGTGACTCTAATTCCGGAAAGCGTTTTTCATATTTATCCCGCACAAATTTGTGAATAACATTCAATTCTTGATCTACTTCTGCAGCAAGCTGCAAAACGTAATTTCAAAATTATGTCCTCGATATCCTTGAATAATTGGAACCGTATATTAAGCGATAAAGTTTTCATGTAAATCTCGAAACCGTCAATTAAGAACTATAACACACTGCTATTTACTAAAACTGTAGACAATTTTGATAAATGAAGTCAGAATGTAGACACAATTGAAATGGAAATGCTGAAATGGATACCCCAGAAAGTTCTACGATGAGTTTATATTGAGGATCTGCCTCTAATGGCTTCGTAACTGGTGGAATTTCTTTCAAGTCCAACTGTTCTTGCATTTTGGCGATGAGATTTTTGTAACTAAATGACACGTAAAAATAAATAAATGAAAGATCCAAAAATTCAGCACAAATTAGAAACAAATAGATGTTAATATATCTCGAGATTCAGCTTTTACAGCTGCAAAGTAATCAAAGTTCCATTTATATTGAAGGAGTAGAATTCTTTAATCATTTGATCTTTTTGGTCTAATCAAGCAGATGCGAAACTCAAGGTATTCTTGTAAAACATTATAAGCATACTTCGGATTTGATAATAACTTGGCGACAGAACCAACACGGTCATAATTTCCTGCTGAAGTTAGCTGCTCATCAATTTCTTCCAGAGATTCTACGACATCACGTTCTGTATCTTCAGTCACCTCTTCATCTTCTTCCAAATCTGCTAACAGTTCATCAGCAAGTGACATACTTCCTCACTAAATAATGAAACACCAAATTTCTGAAACCACCAGTCAAAATTGACATGTTAATTTGCTTCTCAAGCAATTAACATGTCAATAATTTAAAGAAAACATATAACTAACTAAAAAACCAAATCAATCTGTGTTAATGCATTTAAAAATATTGGAGAGGGAAATGCAACAAAGTATCTATTTCATACCCCAATCAAAAAAATCAAAACTGACTTTGATATTAACATATTCTTTTTTTTGAAAACATATGTGCACACGCAATGATAACGTGTAACTCCGTAGCACAAGTTTCACGTACAAAACTTCTGCGCATGTTCATTTATTTACACGTCAAAACTACATGTCAAGAATAAAATAACCAAATGCACAGCTAATGCAATATCCTCATCCCACTCGTACATCACTATGCAAAATGTTTGAAGAAATAAATTTTACATAAATTGTTTTGTAAAAATTCTTGCACGCCATGAAATACCAAACAGTCATTACGTTTCCTCCGGGAGTTACTTTTCTTTTTACAGTATAGTTTGATACAGTACTTTAGTTTTGTTACCGCTGTACATTCAGTGGAGTACATTTGTAGGTGTACAGTGTACAGTCACGGTGTACAGTTTCTTCTATTTTGTTATTGATTTTGGTGGTGCAGTTCGCGTCCCTTAGCTTTGTTGTTTATAAATTTTGTCACCTTAATATCATTACTGCTACAGTACAGTTCACAATAATTGTCTTGCTACAGTGTTTGCTTACAATTCAGTTCAATAACTTTATCTTCATAATCAGTATAGTATGCAAGAGTGTAGTGAGCCCACCGTATTATAATGCACTGCGCACAGTTTCTAGTTTGCTTGCGCAATCATTTTATAGATGAACAATGAAAAAGTTGCTGCTCAAGGTCAAATGTCACATTTTAAAAATAACGGTTATGCAAGTATTTCGAAGCAATGTTTTTGTTAGACTAAGTTTAATGCTAGATATGTTTGTATGATTCAAAATGATAATTAAAAAGTTTCAGTTATTCCTCTGGTGTCAGTATCACCAAGTTATGATAGCTGTAGATCTTATTTTTAATCGTTGGAAGTCATTTTCGTGACACGAGGCATTTTCTTTAAAATTTTTATGACGAAAAAATATGAGTAGGGAATATAGTGGCACTGTGTAACTATGATTGACACGTGATATTAACTTGGTAACGATAAAAGTAGGCAGGCTTGATCAAGATTTGTAGAGAAACGAATACTGTAGTTCCGCTTACGATATTCATGAAAGACAAAGGTTTAAAAATATTCAACAAAATATGCAGAATTTGATGAAAGAACTCTAAAAGTTGGGTAACGGTGAAATGAAAAGTTTTATTTGCATTTGAATTGAATATTTGTAAGGCCAGTGATTCAAGAATATAATGAACTGAACTGGTGCAGATTCATTTCATTTACTGAACAAATATTATTGCGCTGAAAATTTTGTATTGAACCTTTTTTCAATTTAAATTATCTTTCAAACATTACAGTTATTTTTATCACAACGAGAACAGGAACCCTCGCCCCCACTCAAACGGCATATTGACGAACCTGCCACACAGCCTAATTGTTGTTTCGCACACGTTCGTAAAGTAAATGGCGCTGAAATACATACATACATACGTACATCATTAATATTTTCAAAAAACGACGGGTTACTGAAAAATAATCAGTGCTAGGTAGTCATTGTGATTATTAATGATTGACCAACAGTTTTTGATAAATAACTAGTTATTGCTAAGATTCAGCGAAATAATAGCTATCATCGAATTACAGGAAAATAATCTCTGTTGAAGTAGTCCGAATATCGTTGGTATAATAGAAATATTGGTATTTAAAAGCTTTAAAAATTACAGTACTGATACTAATATTGTTACTGCTTTTCTTTTATCGAACAGCAGTAATCATGATATTAGTTACTGTTGATGATAAAATTATTTAAAATAACATTCGTTATCTGACATTTATGGTAACTAAGCAGTCGCTGAGAAATAGGAGCTAAAAGATTTTAATAGTCATCCTGACTGAGTTTTCTCTGGAACCTCAGGTACTGTAATCATTCAGTACTGACACTTTCCTCCATCGCAGATGAATTTGTGGCATACAAATTCCCTGGAATTACTGCCGCCACTGTCGCATAATTTACTTATATATTTGTGATTTCTACCAGTATAACATCGCGTTGCACAATCTGAAAATTGAAATTGCAGTTGCTGTTGACAGTAAAATAAAATTGATAAAAAGTAAAAAGGAACTGAATATGAGTTTTCTTTTCTAGAAGTTCTCTCAGGAGTAAATCTAGAAGTTCTCTCAGAAGTAATCTGAAGTTGATTACAGATGGAGTATATAAATGTATCTGATGTCTTTGAATTTAGATACTCACTTTTTGTTGCAGTTTATTAGACTTAATTGAAAATGTTTGAAAAAGAGTATTCTGAAGTAATCATCGAAAATACTGCAAAACATGCAAATGAAGTCAGTTTTATTTGCATGTTTTGATTAGATAAGGAAGTTAGGTTTAGAGTTTAATGGTTCTTGGTAAATGCTAAAGTTTATTTATCATGACTAATACTGAAATATTATTATTCTCGAAGTTTGTCGTCAAATTGAAATGAAGTGAATTCAGAAAGAGTCACTAACTTGAAATTATTGATCAGTCCTGAAATAACATAAATCGTCATTTATTATTTGTAGTGGAAAGTTGAAATTTTGATCATTAAATTTTAATAATAATGAAACAACCTGAAAGTGATATGATAGTAATGATAAGAATACATGTAAAGATCAGATGATTAGAACCCAAAAAACTTTTGATCATGCCATCTGAATCAGTAGTATGCATATTCTGAAACTAGTTCTATCATCAGCAAGTGGTTGCAGTTGCAATATTGTCTAGTATTCACTTTAATAGTGAGATATTAATCACAGGTAATTAACGAAGCAATAAGTACTTTCCTAACAAACAAAGTGCTTTTATAAATGACCACCAAAACTTTGCAAAAATTATACAGTACAGCGTAAAGAGCATTACAGAAGCTTATGTTAGCTTCATATCAGTGATGTTTCTACGCACACTGTAGGTATAACAAGAGAACTAATAATTGAATAAAAAACATTCAGAAAACTAGTTTGTTCGAAGTGCACACCGTGGTCTCATTCATATGATGCATGTTATTTATAATGTAATCATGATTACTGAGCAGTTATTTGCTGCGCAAATAATAAACATTGTTCATTTGCACCAGTTTTGCGTGTCTGATTTATATAAATGATATAAGGCTTCTAATTATGATGTAGCACTGAAATGAGGCATCATATTTACTTGTATGAATAACAATTATTAGTTCTAGTTTGTAATATGCACTTACTTATTCGATATCAGTACACTCATAAGCACAATCATATTGATATGGTTGGTAAGGTACAATAATGCAAAAATGGTAATTATTATTTTTCATATTTCTATTAAGAAGTCGAAATGTATCGAGTGAGTTAGCATTTTCAGAAAAGTATTTCGGAATCAGTTTCAAAAAATGAGCAGAGAAGAATCACGCAGATGTGAGAGGACACGGAAATTATAAATGGAATGTTAAACGTTGCTGCGCATGGAAACCCTTTTAAGACATTTCTGAACTTTTTGCTAAAAGTTTTCATCGATAGAAAATAAACTTGACATTAGCATTGGCAATGGCAAATAACAATTCAGTGATATTCAACACGTGGCTTGTAATAGTGCAAGTTATGATGATACTTGGATGTGGAATTCTAAGAATAAGCAGGAATTGAACTAATTTAACAACTAGAATTTTTATTTCTTGTGGGATCTATTATAATTTCCATCTCCAAAATTTGCTGATTCAATGAAGTTCTAAGAAAAAAAGTGATGTGTGTGAATAGCTAAGTCTAAGATCAAGCTAGCTCTAGATGAAACAAAACTTGGTGTTCTAAGTTTATCAGTGATCTAAGCATTTACTTATCGATCAGCAGAAAGGTCAACAAAAAGCATTTAAAAAAGTTTTACGGAGATTGCTTTTATTTTTATTATCTTCTGCTTCTCGCAGGAATATCGAAACTTCGATGTTTATATAAATCAGTGCAATAAACAGCTGCTGTGATGCACAAACCGATAGCTGTGATGGCAATTAAAACGAACAAAATACAAGCAACTATGAATAGCGGCAATGGCATCGTCTGGGATTCTGAAAGAAGAATCTTAATGTGACTAAAAAATGTCTTGCTTTGTCTTTCAATTATTGTGGCTAATTCATACCACTTTTTAACTGATTTCAAACAAGCGAAAAATTGTAGACTAATTAGTTTAGTAGTTTACTAGATAACAAGTATGAGTGAGTTAAATACAATTTTATTTTGAATTTAATTAATATCAGCTGTGAAATGCATTTCTGTTAAATCCTTGTTAATTAATGAAGGAAAATCAACTTGCCCGATTCATTTCGAGGAACAATAGCGGGGTAATTGCATTTGACATCTATCGGACAGTTTCCGAGAAGGCAGCATGGCGGATCAAGGTTTGGTTTTGTAGTAATATCCATTAGTCGAGACTGAGGTACTACCATTGGTAATATTTGATTTGGTAAGAGAGGGAATAACGCTGACTGATCTGGTAGTTCCCTTGCATTTATTTCAGAGTAATCTTGCTGTGTAGCAAGTCCTATACTAGGTTTGGCAGTTACTGGATAATATCTCGAATTGTCAAATGGTATCTCAAATTTTGTCTCAGATTTGTGTGAAAGAGTATCAAGTGGTAAAATTTCAGATTCATGTATGATTGGCTTTGGTTGATATGGAAAGCTTCGTGATCTTGAGCATATTATTGTAGATGTGTTGTGACATCGGCATTGTATTCTATAACTTTGCATTTATTATCACTACTATCAATGATCGCCATTCAATTGTCAAAATTCTGCTGCCATTCTTTTTGGCAGAATTTTGCTCTAAATTTTAAATGTCAACGATGAGTGAATAGTGTTTTAACACATATTTTGATATTAAAACTTTGGTGGAAACAACTATCATATGCTAATTACAATCCTTACAATTAATGGTAGAAACAGGCATAATTTAGTGTATACAAAAATGTTAAACTTCTTGTCAGCTAAAATGTTGATCAAACAGCTGATTGACTGCTTAATGACCAAATGTAATTTTGGTCAAAAGATTTTAAGATTATTAATAAAGTTGAAAATTTCAGTACAGAAAAGTATTACCCTGGCTGGTCAGAAAGCTGACATTGAGCTGCGGTGCACAAAGAACAGCAACAAGTAACAGAACAACAGAACTGAATTTCATGCAAATTAAGTGCAAAAGTCGTCAGTAATAAATTGTTAACTAGCAGAATAAGCAGAATTTCTTCAGAATGCCACATTGGATGTTGAAAATATTGTAGTCAAGAGGTAAGTTGCTTTTCAAGGATGAAAAATGAATGGTTGAAGAGGGAACGCATGCATCTTTGACAAGATGAATGAGCAATTTTTGTAAAAAAACAAGGATAATAGTTTTTCATAGATTATTTCTGCCTTTTTCGTCTTTTCCATTTTTAGTATTGTCGAAAAGATTGTTGCAAAACTCACAATACAGTAATGATTACTCAGATTCTTTCCTAACTTTTGTATCAATTACATCGATGGATTTTTTTTTCGCTTTCTAATAATCAAAAAATGATACAAATTCTGTGCAAGCACTTTTCAAAATTTCCATTTTGATAATCAATTTATCATTTATCATTTATTAATTCTACTCCTTTTGTAATAATAACTATAAGTGTGCTATCTGCAAGAATACTAATTGTATTTATTAATTCTACTCCTTTTGTAATAATAACTATAAGTGTGCTATCTGCAAGAATACTAATTGTATTATTTATACTGAAGCAATGATTACTAATAAAGCTATAACGAAGCAATTATACTCGCAATATTAAATAGCGATAACAATGCTAATAATCGACAACTTTACCAATCTCTTACAAATTTTGCAAAATTTGCATAAGATATGAATACATTGTAATAAATGCAATTATGCTTGCAGAAACAACAACAATAACAGCAAAAGTAATAGAAATAACATTCGTAATAAGATTTTTCTTCTTTTGGTCGTTTCAGGCTTTCGTTTACTTTCCGTAAAGCATTTCTATTTCTATGCAATATGCATAGAAGATTTATTTCCACTACTAAAACTTCTGATACTTTGTAAGAGTACAAAAGGAAATTTGCATTTTCAAATTTTCCTCTCTGCCATAAATAAGTTTTCCAAAAAAAAATCCATATAAACTTTTTAAAAAAATTCATTCAAATTTTTAAAACGTTAAAAAAAAGTACAAATTCAAAAAAATTTGAATAAAAATATGAAATTACTCGCTTTAATTAGTTAATCAATCTTAATTCCTAAACTTAATTCAAATTGTGTTAAGCAAGCAAAATTTTACCAAAATTATTTCAAGACTTGTAATTTAAATGAATTATTATAAAAAACTACAAAATGTATCATATTTATTGAGTCTAAGTTGACTAAATAATTTTCAACGTTTGGCATCAGTTACGTAAAATAAATTTTTACAATACTATGTTAGTAATACGATAGATTTCAACTCTATCACTGTAATGATTACTAATTGTATTTGTTACAGTGCAACAAATTACGATGAGCAGTTTTGGAGTAATTCGTCTGTTTTTTAAAGCATTTTATGCTATTCAAAATCAAGCAAAAAAAACTTTCTAGCTTGCTTTGCAATTGTGCAAAAACAAAATACTCTTTCATTAAGATTTATAGCCCGTCACAATCACATCTATTTCCCGCCGTAATCATCACTTATTAATGGTCATTCATTTATTCATTTGCTGAAAGAATGTTTGGAAGAACCAACTGGTCAAATATTGCTGGAAAGGAGTAAGAGAGAGTAGCATTTACTTTTCTCATTATTATATCTTTAGTAGCTTTGCTTACATATGATAAGTTCTTTCCCATGATTACTTCCTTTGAAATTAAGTAATTAATAGTGGATTTTATTTCCAGTAAATTTAATACTGGAACTAGTTAGTAATTTTTTCTCGATAATATCATATCTATCATGCCCCTATCATAACATTCACGTAAGTTAGTCAAAATTAGAAATAATCAATATCCAATAACTTACTGAACGTAGTAGAGTTAATGAAAATTAAGCTCTTGAATATTATATAAGTTAAAGTAAGTTGAGATAACTTACTCAATTATCATTTCGAATATTAGTGTGCACTTCAAATTCCAGCTTTACTTTCCATGCATAGATTGCTTCTTGAGACTGCTTAGTTTAATTTTTAAGACTTTCAAATTGCTGAAATTTCTTTTGTTGTGACGGATATATATTATATCTTATCTTCAGCACAAGCGTACAAACGCATACACAGATGCATACATGCCCTCACATGCATTCTTTCGTGTCCTAATATTATTAATAGGCCTAGAAAAAGACCTAGAAGCGTAGATTTTACCTTATTGATTGTTTCTAGGACTCGGTTTTTTTCTCATAACGTTTACTTCAAAGATGTGTGCAAGTGAGTAGGAAATTGAGTATGTCGGTAAATTAATAATTGTATGAGGCGACAGCTAGTCAATCAGCATAATTAAGCATATCAGTTAAAAGTCAAATATATGTATACTTTTATTTATAAGTCTTAGTAGAGGCTTACTTTTTACGAACTTTGACATCCGCAAACACATACACACACACATATATGCACATACATACGCACACGCATACACACATCAAGCACACACAATTACAAAATCCCATACTCTTAATCATTTAGTGTGGTATAATTTGTCAATACTAACTACGCTTGCATAGTTTTTGATATGGTAACGTCTAGTGTGTGAGTAAGGCCTGATAATGCAAGTCTGGTTCAGAAGGCCTTTCACTTTTTATTTGTGAAGAAGCAAAATTTTGTCTCTAATTCTATTTTATAATTTAGCATATACGTCTGTCTTTACGTTGTCTTTTTTCTCGTCTTTCCATGGTGTCATAGTGTGTCTCTAAAAATAGTTAATAGTAATAATCAAGCGCCAGTAGAAGATTTATTCGTTTATGCAAAATTGAAACATTTTATTATTTTTTATAGCGAAAATGAAGCTTTCATTCAAGCATCTTTGCTCGTTTGACTAAAATACTATTATGAGATCAGTGAATGATTAGAATTCTCAGTTTGTCAGTGTTGAATTGTGGTGAGCAACTGAAATAGCAAACACAAATGAGCGACGGAAAACACGAAAATAAATGAGTGCTTTTATACTCAAGTTGACATTAATGCATGTAGTCCTTATATTAGTGTAAATCTTCAAATCTAAAGTTAAAAAAATCAATAACTCTATTTTAAGTAGCATTCCCGGAGTTTTGGTTAAAATTCAAATTCATTTTCGTATTCAGAGAGCAAATGTCACGAAAGTATTCACATAGAACGGATATTTGTCAGAATGAAACTATCGCACTCACCTTCATTGGAAAACAAAATTTTTAATTCCATTTTTAATTGAGTAGAATGCAAACTAGTCTATTTGCATTTTGTACAGGCAAGTACTGTTGAAGGATAAAGCTAGCTAGCGAGTGTTGTTTCTGCTTGACATTTGGTGAACTTTACTGGTTGATAAAAATTATTTATACTATTTAAATCGTTTTTTTTTTCACGGGAAAGCTCATTTCTATTCACTTTTTTGATTATTTTACGAATTTTTAAGCTTTCTCAAGTATTGAGAAGCGATCGTTTTCAGCAATTTTGATATTTTAAATTGAAAATAGAATTTTGTTCTTTTTTTTCGCACAGTTTAAAAACTTGTTTTTTTTTCTAAATTAGAATTAGCAAATTTGTAATTCTGAAATTTGTTGTGCGTATGGATGCTGCAAATATTTTTGCAGAATTATTTACTCTCTTAGCATTGCTATTTGCAATTGTGAAAACAAAATTTAAATCTTTATAAACTCTCAGAAACTTCAAATTATCGTGCGATATTTGTTATTTGTTATTGACCAATTTTTACTTCCTTTACTTTTTCATTGCTTTTTACTACTCTTTTTCAAGTAGCTATTTTAAAATTTTCAACGAAAGATTTTCGAAATTTATTTATTTATTTATTTGTTTATTTATTTAAGGCTTAAATTTTAAATGCCTAAATAAGATTAGCATTTGAAAACGTTTTTAAATTCAAAAACATTCAAAATTTGGTTAAAATGAGATTATTGAAAATAATTGTAATAATTTTTGATTACTAAAAGTGATAAAGCGTTTATTCAGACGAAAAATTGTAAACAAATATTCTCTAATTTGTATGAGTCTTTTCAGGGCAGACTTTCTTAAATTTGAAAAGTTTTCTTCCAACCAAAAAATGATTTTTGCGAAAGAATTCATTTTGTAAAGAACAAATTTGCTTTGCAAGTACCAATTAATTGCAAAAGTTTGTTTATTCAATCGCTAAATTATTCATTCATTCATTCTTGTGCATAATTATTGCTTTATTTAACAATTAGTCAATTTCTATGCAAATAATTGCTTATTTATAATGCCTTAAGAAAATGACAATTGCAATGAGAATAAAACAAGCTGAAGAAATGTTTCACACATCATTCTGCTAATATACTTTGTAGCTAAAGTAAAGCAATCTTAGCTTATCAAAAAAATTATATCTGCAATAAATTCTCCACTGAAAAGCTTATTCAGACTGAGATAATTAAACAGCACAAATGTAAAATGTGAAGAAATAAGCGTGTAGTATTTGTGCTAAGTGGGATTTGCAAATTTATGCTAATTTTTTCTCACTTAAGCTAGTACTCACTCAGTCTAGTTTTTTTTTCAAGATGTTAATTTTGATGAAAATAATTGCACTCGTTTATAGATGTACGAATTCGCATGTTAATGATCAATAAAACAAATCAAGAACTTTGCTTCTCACAATGTTTTCTTGGAATAAAAATAATACCAGTAAGTATTTATAAAAGTTAGAGTAAAAGCAGTAAAGTTGAGAAATAATAGTGAAAAGAAGCGTTATTATTTTAAAATGTCCTCATCTATGCTTGACTTCAATATTTTTTCTTGGAGTTCAATCTAAGCAAATTTTTGCATGCGTCAAAAGTGCTGTTTTCATTTGACCTCATTTAATCAAGTTTAATTTTTATTGCGCACGTCAACATGAGCATTATTAACTCTAAGAACACTGGTATAAAAAGAGCATCCAATGTTTTGCTTAAATACTTTTTATTAATTAACATTAAAAACAGATTTAATATCACTAAATAAGAAATATTTAATGTTAATGTTAATTTGAATGATTTAAGTCTAGTTGCAATGACACGCAGCATAAAATAGCCAGTTTTGAAAGAAAAAGACGCAATTAATTAATAGTTCGTTCTTACTTAAAAAATAAATTTTTTATTTACGTATAAAATAACAATTAAATCAAATAACACACTACTGACATATTTGTAATAATTTAATTCTGTCGCTTATGCTTGCAATATTTTTAATTATTTTTGGAATTATTTGCTCAATTTAATTTTGTTGCATGTAATTGCAGTGTTTTTAATTATTTTTGGAATCATTTACTGGATTGTAAAGATGTAGAAGCTTTGCAGCTTCTGGATCAACTTCCTCCAAGGCACCTACCACACACAAAAAGAAAGAAGATGAGAAGGAGAAGAAATTTCTCGGACGATTATCTTACAAGCTTGATTATGATTTTGATAAAAGTTCGGTAAGAATTTCTTATCACTCACAATCTTTCTGCTAAATTATTCTTGACAATTTTAAAATTTTTTCAATTTGCATAAAAAATTTATCAAAAACAAGCAAATTTTCATGGAAAGATATATTCGTTTCATTCAGTCGTAATTATTTCAAAAATTTGCATAAATTTTTTGCGCAAATTAATTAATATTTCACCTTTTTTCTTGCTTTCTAAAACTAAAATTGCGATTGAACTGATGTTGAAGCTATCATTTGCAAGTAAATAATCATAACTGTTTCACTCGAAGTAACAAAATTCATAAATCCTAGCAGTTGTGCTCATTTCTATAATTGCCTAATAATGGAGAGAAAGTTCTTAATAATTAATGGCTCTGTTTCTTATTTATGCATAATATAATAATATTTTTTGTCTGATAATGTCATAATTTATATCAAATTGCATTAGAGTTTCAGTAAGATTAGAAAGCAATGATACTGAAAATATAACAATAATAAAACAATTCATGAATCATGGAATATTATTATGGCACATGGCACTTTGAATTGTTAATAAGACAGAATATACTCTGACTTGATAATTTGTAAAAGTGTTTTATTATTTTCAATGGCGTAAATATACACGTGATCAATGCCACGTTTCAGAAACTAAGCATTTAAAAAAAAGATTTTATTGTAGCTAAAACTAAAATTGCTGAAAAGTTTGCAAGTTGCAAAATTGTTCAGTTGGATTGTTTTCTAGAAAATAAAAATAATTTAAAAAATATAATTTGTATGCTTTGTCTTTAGGAATATCAAAAATGACTACAAGCTTATCAAAGTTATTTTTCTCACTGAAAAATATCGTTGAAAAATTTTTAATTCAAATATTAAAAACATAGAAAGTGCAGAAATTTTTTCCTTTTTTTGATAAAAATACCCTAATTTATTTTGTACTGTTAACATTTTTGATTTACCAAAGCAAAAATTTATCGAAAATTGCAAAAATGTTTTTTTTTTTGCACAATTTAATCACCAAATGGATTTTGACTTTGAATAATTGATATGCAAAAGTGTTCGTAAAACGAAATTGCGAATAAATTACAAATTTGACATTTTAAAAACAAAAAATTCAAATAATCATTTTTCATCTATCATTTACATCATTTGTATCATTTACGATCATTTCAAAAATTTTAAAAATCATTTTGTATTTTGTATCGCATTTTTTGCAGCTGACAGTAACTATCGTAGCAGCCGAGGAGCTACCAGCGATGGATCTCAGCGGAACATCCGATCCTTACGTAAAGTTATTCCTTTTACCCGACAAGAAAAAGAAGTATCAAACTAAAGTTCAGAAAAAATCGCTCAATCCTGTTTTCAATGAAAACTTCATATTTAAGGCATGTTTAGTAAAACATTCACCGGAATTAATTCTTAAGCTCAATGAACAAATAAGCAATTTTACGAAGGATTGATAAGTTTTGTATACATAATATGTCGAATCATAAGCTGATAATGATACTCTCATGATTATTAGCGATTACTTTTGATGTTTCTTTTAAAAAATGATCATTTTTGTGATTACCACACATATTTTCTGTAACTGTAAAAAAAACACGAAGGAAAAATTTTTTACTTTATTAAACAAGTAAAAATTGATTAATTCCCAAGTATACTTTCTATTAAGTGTTTTTACTGTTTAACTAATAAGTTTATGAATTACTTATAGCTTTTTCCAAATTCTTCGAATTTGCTAACATTTTTCAAGTTATAAGAGTGGTACAACTGTTGATAGCTGATAATTTTGACCATCAGATAAGCTAATTTGTTTAAATTTAACTAGGCAGGGGTATCTGAGGAATATCTGTTCCAAGCAATAATAATTAACTACTAAACCCCAATCGTTGGCATACTGAAAATGCAAAATGCTACCAAAGAAAATGGATTAAAATATTGACTAATCTAGGCTACAAATGAATCTTAAGACAAGCACTGAGTGTATTCAAAAGTTTCCATCTTCCATCACACAGTATGCAATTTTTTATTTCTATCAAAGCTGCATGTCTTTTGAGATAATCAAATTTTATGGATGTGAGGAATTTAACTTTTTAGTTTTTGACTTTCTGTTAAGTAGATTATATAATTATGCAATTAGTTGTACAATTAATGAGGGAGCTTCGGAGGTTCTTCAAAATGAAAATCAGTAATTCAGTGATAATATTAAAAAACTCTTAATGCAATTTAGCATATAATTATTATTGCTAAATATAATTATAACTGTTCTGAATGAATCTGTTCAGTTTGAAATGGATATATCTGCAGGTGCCATTTAATGAAATTAGCGGTCAAACGTTGGTAATGAATGTTTTTGATTTTGATCGATTCGGCAAGCATGATCAGGTAAGACTTATCCCTTCAAAATTTCAATTTTCATATATTTCTTAATTGAATTATTATTGCTTTCTTTAATATTTTTAAAATGTATGAATAAAACTTGATAGTAAAAAAACGGCTTCAATGAACTTGCTAATATTCCTAAGTGCTTAGAATGTTCAAAGTAATTTGTAATATTAGTTGTTGACTTCAAGTTGCAATTTATTTTGCTCACAAATTTGTTCATCAGTACTCAATTTTGTTTAAGCTTACTGTATAAATAGAAATTTTATAAATATGAAGAAATTATAAACAATCAGTTCACATTTTTTGATTTACATTATTAACAGTGTTTGTCACAAAAAAGCAAAATAACTTCAAATTTAGAGAAGTGAATAAAAAATTTCGAGTTAAAATGACAAATATGGAAATTTTGAATGGCTAGCTTTAAAGACCTCAGTCTGCAGTTTGTATGATCACAGTAATCACCCATATTGCATCTTTACAAGTATAGTAATCATTCAAGATTGGTCAAATCTCAATACCTCTGGGAAAAGTTGACTTGGCTACTACTATTGAAAGATGTGATCTAATCAAGTCTCCACCGGTAATTATTTCATTTCCGCTGATCAAAAAACTTGGCAACTCTTATAATACATAAATCACCATATTTGGAATAAAATGCAACTATTTGAGCAGTTTTTATCTACTTTATCTATCACATTTACTCAAAGCAATAAAGAATTTCGCACAAAATTTTGTAAAAAAATTTTTATTTTGAATATTTTACCGCCAAATTTATACTATTAGTACAATACTAATAATATAAATTTTATGTAAAAAAATAGTGCAAAAGTGACGCATTAAAATTCTTAGTTTATAAATTTTAGTGAACAGTAAACGAAATCATTTTGATGGCAATTCTGTACTTTATGTAAGCGAATAAATCACTGAATATTTTAGCAGTAATTATTTATCGATTTGACTTAATATGAATTTAAATAAGAAATTGCCAAAATTTGTTTCAACTTGCAGCTAAATTGAAGTCAAAATTTGCATAATTGCAGGAGAATAGACTAGGTGAAGTGTGCCTAGCATTACGTTATGTCCCCAATAAAAATAAGCTGACAGTGGTTGTGATGGAATGCAAAAATTTAAAGAAGATGGATGTTCTCGGTTTATCAGGTATGCGCACAATTTCCTTATCAAAGATAAGTTCCTTAATGAGAATTAATAATTGAATTAATTGCGAATTAATTATATTAACAGCTCTTTTCAACAAGTAAGTAATTTTAAGAAGTTGAATAATTTAAATGCGTTGCAAACATTAATATGATTTAAATTGAAGATTTTTTCAGATCCATACGTCAAAATTTATTTAATGTCTCAAAGTAAACGGCTGGAGAAGAAAAAAACCACAATTAAGATGAAAACACTTAATCCATATTACAACGAATCATTTAGTTTTGATGTTAATCCCGAGAAAATGCAGGTATTACAATAAGTGATAATATATCACTCAAAGTTGAATTGTATTGCAATTCTATGCATATAATTTGATTAGTCCATATTTATTTATCTAAAATAATATCAAATAATTTGAAACACAAAGGCAGAAGGAGAATTTAGACTTGGCCAGTTCCTTAGTACATTTAGTTTCTTGTACTACTTGTTTACTTTGTTTTATAATTGTTATTTAAGAATTAAATAAATAAATAACAAATTTGTAGTCTTTATTATTTATTGAAGAAAATGGGCAAATATTGCCAAATACTTTTGTGGAAATATAAACAAATTTGTGGAATTTAATTAAATTTGCGTATGGATAATTTCTCTGAAATATTAATTTGCATCGGTTTTCGAGCTTTCTTTACGATTTCTTAAAGCATTGAATTTAAAATTGAGCGGCATTTGTCAGTAAAATTAATACTAATTTTTTTGAAAAAAATGCATAAAAATTGAAATCTACAGAATATCATAAAATACAGACTTATGCGGAAGTGAGTACAAGTGGTTCAAATTATATGAAATATAATATAAACATCGGTGCTGAAATTGATAAGCAATTTAAAAAAGATAACATTAATGGCAGAGGCAACAAGAATAGCAAATTGTTGCTATATTCTATGTTTCAGCGTGTGCATTTAGAAGTAACGGTTTCCGATTACGATCGGGTCGGGTCAAATGAACGAATAGGTCACGTGATTATAGGCAGCAATGCGAATGGAGTTGCACTGAAACAGTGGCAAGATATGCTCGCAACACCTCGTCGATCAGTGGCACAGTGGCATACCCTTATGCCATTTCATGATGATTAGTATGATGACTGATCTGATCGTAATCACCTTTTTTAATCACTATCATATCAGACTTTCTTTGATTCACTGCTCTCATTCTATCTAAATATATATCAAATGAGATTTTGCATTTTGAACAATACTGAACAGTCAATCATAAACAGTCTAACTAATTATGCATGTACTCTTTGCTCTAAGTATAATTTAAAATGCAAATTATCATTTGATATAAAATGAAAAAATGAATAGAAAATATTTTTTTGATTGGTTATATAATTTTAAAATAGTTATTATTGTTTTTCTGTGGAAAAGGACAAAGCTAATTATCCAAAACATGAATATAAATCATTTCTTAGTTTTGAATTTTTAGTAGAGTTTGATAACTTTTAAATTCCAAAACTATCTCATCATTTCTAATAATAGCAATGAAAAAACTTTCATTCCCCAAAACATATTTCATATCAGAAATTAATTGTACAAACTCATTAATTCAAAATTAAGATTTCTTGCCTGCTTTTGTATCTCACGAATTTCACTGAATTTGTAACAATTGTGGACATTTTGAGCATTATTGAAATATTTGTGTTTCCGATCCAATTTGTTGTCTACATGATTTGAATCATGTTGTGATTCTTTTTAAAAGATCATTTCTGCTTTAAGCAACAAACTATGTTGATCTCACCACATATTCGGAGATAATTTAATATCAAAGTTTTGCATATTTAACCTGCGATAAAAAACCCTTCTCGATAAAAGAACCTTTCCATTTTCTCAATGCATTTTCGAACGATTTCTTAATTACTTAGCTTCACAAATATTATTATAGTGAAAAGTACTTATAAAATAAATATTTGAATAATTAAAAATTTACGCAAATCCTTAGCACTCATAAAAGATTTACATGAAGCCAAGACAGATACCTTCCATTGAGATTTTTCTCTAAATTTTTTAGGAATTATCTTAAAAATTATTCTGAACATAATTTTAGATATGGCAAAACAAAACTTCAATTGTTTAGTGTATCCTGCTGACAAAATTGTTGCTTTACTTTAATTCATTTCATGTATAGATCATTAATTACTACGATTCTGAAAACCATAATTGAATTATTTCTGACCTTTGCCCATTATTATTCATTACACTGACGTCAATGTGCGAGTGACCAAATTTGAAAATCAGTGAATAGTCGAAGTATTTGGTCACAGCTTTATTTGTTTCGAAAGAGTTGCAAATGAGTAATTTAAAAAATGATAATGTGATAGATAATCATATTATTAGTTCCAGCATTTTTTATGCAATTATTTGAGTGCTACAAAAGATTCTAAAGCTCTTTAGTTAACTGAAAGTGCAAATCATTTCAAAGTTTCAACTTAATTTACTTTCTGCAATATCACGAAATTTGACTTAACTTTTGACCGCAGCAACAAGTAACTGAGACCACAATCATCCAAGTTGAAAAACATCAGTAACTGTTCAAAGAGATTTCAATAATTTAGCCAAATTACTTGCAGGAATGAAAGGTCCAAAAATACTGCAAATATTACTTCTGCAGCTATTACTTGAAATTATATCTAACGTCAGAACGCTTACATATACCTTACGTAGAGCAAATATTTTAGAAGAAAGCAAATATTGGCTGAACTATAGTACTCCTTGTATCAATGATAGAATTTATTTCGATTCTAAACAAATCTCCACGGCTATGATTTCTAAAGGATTGCAAGCAAGTCAAATTGATTTACCTGAAAATGGTATTGTATTTTTTGCTGATAACATGGAATTAGGCAAGGCAGATAAGTGGCAGTGCGCAGAAAGTAATATTGAAGCTAACAAAGGTTCAGATTCATAGAATTAATAGTTACGCAGAAGCCCGATAAAATTTAGCTAAAACGAGTTAATACGATCAAATGTGGTGAAATTGCTGCTTTCTATTTTACAGAAAGATAATTTCATTGATCCCAGCAGATATAATACAAATATTTATCTTTTAATAATTCCATGCTCGTTTGTTGTAATAAACTTTGTTTACTTTAATTTTGCAATTCGCAAATATTGCATTACACAATTGTGTACTGCAATTCATGGATTGAGCGAGAGAGTTGCTGTCACAAAATTTTAGAAGTATATTTCCAAGAAAGTCCACTGATGGCTTATCATAATGGATCCAACTGGGTAATATCAAGGGATGGAGCTGAATGGCAGTCAGCACTGCACGCCCTTCAAGTGCCATCATCTGAGGCATAATTTTCTCGACCTATGCCTTTTATTATTAATGCAAATTTTTCTACAAAATTTATGCTATTCTGGCACTACTAGTAAAAATTTTCGCATAAATTAATTTATATTCAGTCTAAAATGAATAATCTTTACCTAATAATGAAGTAAGTTGGCATCAGATTATTCAAGGATATCGCGGTGATTCCGGCTAACGGCGCTAATCGAGTCTTACTTGAGGATTCTATCACAATTGGATCACTAATTATTGGTGGTAGAGTGAGTATTGCTTTCCAAATTTAACTTATTTTTGTTTTTGAATGAGTAATTATTACTTTGTAATTCTCGCTTTTGCTTTGCAATCTCATTTCAATATGCTAAACTTTGACCTTTTCTTTTTTCAAATTCATAATTTGCTCTTCCTGGATGCGAATTTGTGTTTGAGAAATGAAGATTTTTTAATATTTTGTTTTTTTCGCATTTTAAATTTATTTAAAAAGACTGAACTATTTCTCGCAAGCAATTTCAAATCCAAAATTTTTTATATAAAACTAGTTCTTTTAGATTACAATAAACGTTTGTTAATCACGCGTAAAGCCTTTTTTAAATTAAAAAAATTTATGAAAAGTTATTTGATAATTTAGCACTGCAGAATTTTTAATTTTTCAAATTTTGGTTTGGTCTTCCAAAAAACGTTTGGAATTTGGAAGTAATTTACTTTAAATAAATGTTTTTTGAAATCGTTTGATGCAAATTGAAAAGTAAAGACTATCGTTTTCTGAAAGCAAAAAAATATCGCTAATAGTTTATTAAAAATTTAATTTTAGAAGTTGTCCTCTCAAAATGAAATGCGGAACTTTTTAATAATTCAATTTTTTTACTTTTTGCATAAGTAATTCTAAAGTAACATTTTCTACCTTTCTATCAAACTAAATATCTGCTTTGCACATGAAAAAAATGTTGAATTATTAAAAATAAAATAAAAAAGCATTTACATCTCATTCTTTTCAACCTATGCAAGTATTTATAAGCTTATGTTGTGAGTTTTATACTACGTATTTTTTGCATTGAAAAATTTAAGGCTTGAAATTTTAGGTAATAAATTATTAGGCTAATATTACTTATTTATTTTTTTAAACTTGGAATTGCTGCGAGAATAGAGCAGGTTGTGATGTGAGTTTTTTAAAGTTTTAATATGATTAGGCCAGGAAAGTTTTATAAGTACTGCCACTGCAAATTATATATAAAAGCAAGCTTATTTTAAAAATTCAGTGAAATTTTTTGTAAATTTTGTTGCTCATTTAAATTTTAAAATTAATTTTTTAACAAGCTTCTGAACTCTTATGCACACGACATATTTTCAGACTTTTGGGTCAACTATGCCCTCAAAATTTGTTCAAGCTTTAAATGAATTTACTGTCTAAAATATTAAATTAAGTTTGCAGTGCCATCACTCCACAGATATTAGTCGGCTATTATTTGACATACAAATTATAATCTCAGCTTTCATAACATTTTCAGAATTTAGTCTTAGACGGATAACATAAGTCACAAAGACAGTCAAAGCTGAAGAAATAAATAAATAAATGCACATCCACGAACTAAGAAACTAATACTGTACGGGGTTAAAGGTAGCTACTGGTAATTAAATTAAAAACTAAATTTATTATGATAAAATATGATACATGATTGAAAAAAATACTTCCGTAATATTATTTATTATCTTTCATATCAATAAGCTACTGCTTCTGTTAATTACTGTTCTAATAATTTGAAGAAAAGACTGACTAATGGCGCTTTTATTATGATTTAATTGGTTTCAGGCTATCAGTGGTGATAACTTTGATGAGTGGTTGCTTCGCTCAGTCGAAGGCCAAATGCAATTTGAATTAGCCCCGAAATTGATGTCATTGATAAGCATCGAAAACAAAAAATATCACTGGCCGAGATTCACAAATACCGTAACCGTTTTAGGAGAAAGCTCAAAAACCGCTACAGGACGATTCAATACTAATTTGAAACCTAACGTAAATCTTCATTAATTTCATCAACTTGAAAGTTCAAATAAAGTAAGAGTGATTACTCGGATTGTAATTAAATACTCGCCCAACATTAAAATCAAGCATATTTCACTAAAAGCCTTTCAAAATTGAAACAAACAAAACTTATGAAGTCTGTTTGTGATAAAAACATCATTTTTACATTTAGTGAAACTATTTTTTCACGATCATTGGGAAAGATTTTATTCATATTTGAAGCATTTTATGTGTATACAGAAGCAACATTCACCTTTAATTGACTAAATAGAGAAAGTTCTTCATAGTTATTAAATCATACGAAATTGGAAAGGAAAGTGTTCAGAATATGAATTTTCAACCAAAAATTCGATTAGATAGTTATAATACGCAGTTCGTCATGTACTGTAAATAAATTTAGGCAGTGTACTGTACAAAGCTTTCATACATTTCGACTTTTTCATTCTCCGTGTAATTTTGACGTATGCATTGCATTTGGATTTCACTTTCTAATTTAAACAATTAAAAATTTACAAAAAAAAAAATGAGAAATTGAAGGTAGATTCAGACTTTTCGTTTTTACCATAAAACAAAAAATCTGAAGATGGGATTGATTGATTGATTGATAATTTCTTTTTAATGAATTAGTACAGTTATTATTCAGAAACTGTCACTGATCTGTTCCTATCAGCAATGTCAGTTAAACGCCTTGCAACACTGTGAACAAGCGTTCCAACCAACTGGGCATTGTTGCAAAATTTGTGGTAATATGCTGAATTTATTTCAAAAATAGCATTAAAGAACTATTATTATCATTATTAATATTTGGAGGATTTTCATCTTAAAAAATACAAAGCTTGATGTATTATTGAAATAAAAGCACTTAAACACTGAATCTTCTGAAGATTAAGTTAAAAAGTTCAATTCTTCATTGCAACTATTTTATTTTTGTAATTCATTTATTAATTTTAATTTTTTTTAATGACTTTATTTTCTGCATAATAGCAAATGAATCCACAGTTCAATATATGCAATTTCTGAGGTCAATTTTTTTAATCTATTTGGGATTGTTTTGTTTCGATCACTTTGAGTCGAATTGGTGATATCTGTACGAGCTTAATTTGAAAATTTTCGCAGTTGAAAAAATATTCACCATGTTAAAAAGCTGATATGAAAGTGATTCCACAATTATTCTCAAAATGCAAACATAAAAACACAAAATTACAGAAGTATATGCATTTTATACTTAACAAAGTCAATTGCTGTATTTTTTCCAGCAATTTTTAATTATTTTTCAGGTTCAATGATTCATTTTCGAGCAACTTCTTTCAAATTTGACAAATTTCAACAACGAATACAAAAATACAAGCAAGAAAGTGAAACTGTAAGGCAATACGGTTTAGATATTGCACTCTTACGCATTGACTATAATGATTTTGTACCGAAATATCAGGTCAATTTTATTGCAGTTTAGATTTTTAAATTTAATAACTTTGGTTAATATGAATTCAATTTAGTTACAAATTAGTCTTTGGAATTTAATAAAAACTGAAGAAGAAAAATTCAGTAAAAGAATAAAATACAAATAATTTAAAAAAGAAGAAAAAGTTTAAAAGCTAAATAAAGATAGATTGCTGAAGCGAAGTTGCTTTACTAATCTTTACGGATTTATTTTCAGCATTTAAGCAATCTTTGTAGCAAATTTTTCAGTGCTCACATATTTTTTACTATTTGATATTTTTTGTGCGCTTTTTGAAAAGCAATTCATAATTGATATTAATATAAAATTTAATATTTATGAAATATTAAAAATTAAAAGTAATAAAACTTTGCTTAAGTTGAAGGTAAAAGGCAAAATTTTGAGAACATTAAACTCATTAATATTCAATCTTCATTATATTTTCATTGGCTTGAAGCGAATGAATGAAGTTTTTGCTTCAAAATTGTAATTTAAAAATATATAAAAGTTTTAATAACTTAATTACTTTAGCAAAATGATTGTAATAAATTCTCGCTTATCACCATTTCCATTCATAGATTGAGAAAGTATGATATTTTGTTAGTCATCATATTAATGTTGGCTTTCAGTAAAACTTTACTGTTAAGATTGTTATCCTCACACGTGATGCAATAAAGTATCCATACAATGCTCATGCATACGATCACGTAATGAAAGACTTGATCAAGTTAATTGAAAGTGATTTAGGTAAAACTGTTCAAGTTTTGTCTCTACATAGTATATATACGAGAGTTTCAGAGTTAATATTGTTACATACACATATAAATACTAGCAAAGTGACTAAAAAATTATCTGTAAATGAGAAATGTGTTAAATTCTTATTCTAATTTCTATTCCGTCGACAAATTGGCTTCAAATTTGGTTAAAAGGTTCGCTTTTCATCTAGCATAAATGATTATCTTAGACTCAATAAAGTATTGTCGAGTACGACAAGTTTAAGAGCGAATTGCTGCAGTCAGTATCTAATTTCAGGATTTACTTATTCTTCGCCAATGTTTGAAATAGAAGAAATAACTTCTAAAGAAGTTTACGCAATCAACAGAAGTATATTTTTCTTTTCGCCTATTTTCCTAAGACTAAAATTAATCTAATCCTTTTAATAACAGAAACCTCTTTGTTTGCTCCAGCTGAATATCATTAGTTTCGCATTTCACATTGCTTTTTTATAAGCATTTTCTAAGATTCGTATTTCAGGTGATGTCATAACAATTATGTTATCAATGATAGTTATAGCATCAATCGTTATTGGGATTATTTTAGCAGTGAGACAAGACTTGAAGTAATTTCTTCTCACAATAATTCTGAAATTAGTTTAGTCTAAACGAAAACTAATTTGACAAATTTAATTTCAAAATTACAATATTCTAAAATTGATATTAAAAATGCATAAATTTTTCAAATACATTTTTTTCTGATTAAAATTAACTTAATGAAAATTGAATTTTTGCTCATCAAATAGAAAATATTTTAGATTCAAAGAACTGTCTAATTCGAATGCGTTTTATGCAGCCATAGTACGTTGGAGAAGAGAAAGGGTTGAAGATGAAGTTGAACTCTTACACAGCGATGTATCTAATTTGAATATCTGCTCTAGTAATACTGCGGTAACCAAACAATAATTTAGTTCAATTATGATTATCTGACATATTCAAAAACTTCTGTCATCTTGGATAAATGCTTTCAGAGTCATGAAGAGCGGGAAGCCGAAAATAACTTAACTTTTGAAAACATTGCATATGAAGGAAAATAGATCATAACTGTGCGTTAACTTTTTTATATATTGTATATGAATGAAATCTTGTATTTAGTATCTTATCACATTATATTTTGGTATAGCTGTTTTAGAACTACATTATTTATTCAGTCATTTTAGTAGTAAATAAGTTAAATTTATAACGGATCATGTTTTCAACAAAATATTTAAATTGTTTTATTCTAAAATTGCTAACAAAACTATAAGAATTACACCAGAGCGAATCTTAACTTATATATTACTTATTTTATTGTAATAGTGCATATTAATATCAATATTATGAATCTCTTCAGTTTTCAGGTCCATTCGAGTTGAATCTTACTTCTGAAACACCGTGATGACAATACACCTATGTAATATGAAATAACAAATCTTCATTTTTCGTATTTTTTATT